>APFE030974700.1:44718-71660 GCA_000404065.3 Pinus taeda | reverse complement strand
TTGTACCCCTTATTAATATTGTTGTGTCCCTATTGTCCCCATATTGTTATTACTGTGCCCCATAGAATCCCTCTATTATTATTTTTGTGGCTTTATAATATTATTGTTAGGTCGGCTGGGTTATATTGTGACTCCTTAGACTCCTATATCTAGAAAGGAGGTTTTGTCATTTGAATCATCCAAGAATTGTTCATTTATGTAATGTAAAGGAGGTTGCCCCCTCGAAGAGGCTAAATTCTAAGGCGTTGATCTATCTTTTCTATCTTCTCTTAAGCTGGTTTCATAACACAATCCTCTGCGCTCAGTAGTAGAATAGTTCCTTTCAACTTTGGACATCCATAAGCTTGCGAACATGATTGGGTGATCGATGCCTTCCACACCTTCCTGCGTAAGTATAGTGCCCAACGTGATACACGATGCATCAACATGTACATGAAATTCAATGTCCCATTTTGGAAAGACCAGAATGGGAGTGGATTCCATTTTTTCCTTGAGAACCTCCAAGCTTTTCTTATGTTCCTCATTCCACAATATGTAGCATCCTTTTTCAACAATTGTTCCATTGGTTCCGTAATTTGTGCATAGCTGTTAATGAACTTCCGATAGTAACCATTATGTCCCAACATGGAGCGCAGTTGTTTGACACTTCGCAGCACTTCCAGATTGAGTATGACAACGATCTTCACGGGATCCACCATCAGGCCTTGTCTGCAAACCACATGGCTGAGTAAATTTCCAAAGGGAACAAGGAAGGTGCACTTCTTAAGATTCAGCGCAATTTGGTGTTGTCGACAAGTATCCAACATCAACTGTAAGCCCAAATACAGTCCAATTGTCAAAATAAACCTCCAAAAATTTATGGATGAATTCCTTGAATGCAACCACTACTACGGGCAAAAATATTGATGGTGCGTTCTTCAACCCAATGGGCATAACAGTGTACTGAAAACATCCCCATTGGGTCGCGAAGGTTGTCTTCCTTCTATCTTCCGGCGCAATCGTGATCTGATGGTACCCTGAGGACCCATCCGTGAATGAGTATGCTTCCTGTCCACCAACATTCTCCAAGACTTCATCTATAAATGGAGTTGGGAATGGATCATGAACACAAGCATCATTCAGCTTTCGGAAGTCCATGCAGATTTGAATTTTGCCCTTCTTTTCTTTCTCTTGCACTATCATAGGACTCACCCATTCAGACTCTTCCAATGGTTCAATAATTCTTGTTGCCAACATTTTTTCCAATTCTTCGCAGACCTTTTCCTTATACTTCAGAATCAAATGGTAAGGATGTTGCTTAACTGTCTTCGCATCTGTTTTCAAAGTTATCTTCATCACTCCTAGGTCACCGAGGATCCATTTTAACTCTGTGGTTTTGGTTGGGAATAATTCTTGATATTCGCAAAGTAACTCGATGGCCTTATCCACCGTGGCATCATCCCAATAGTCCAAGCGTCACGTACTTCGGTTCCTCATCTGTACCAATGTTTACCTGCTTCGTTTTCAATGGCGCAGTGATGTCGTGGTACTTGATTGGTGGTCCTCAAATTTCGCGACTCCCTTCAGTCTCTGGAATAGAAATATTTCGAGGGTCATCATCCTCATCCGCCGCTTGTACATTGTAACATTCTAGGGCCTGGCTTAACTAATGAGACCATACTAGTTGAACTATTTCTTATGGTTCCTGTGGTATTTTGAAAATGGTGCCTTTCACAACTTATAGCACATCGTTAATAGTATCCGCCCACTGGTCTTCAAATAAGAACGTTAACAAAAATCCCTCGCGTAAGATATCCCATTCACCCCTTCCATGTCAGAGTTCTGTCTCGGTATACCAGTTTCTTGGGATGACATCCAAGGTATGATAAAATAAGTTTACCCATTCAGGCTGGAGCTCTTCGCCATAGCCTTTGGTCCATTTTGTGAGGTGGATGCGTAGGTCATCACGTCCATCATACTTCTCAGTTATTTGTAGTTTCGGCTTCTCAAATCTTAGCTGCATCATCCTTCCGCAATCACACCAGTTTTCAAAATTTCCTTCATATGTTCCCCACCAACGTGTAGGTGTTACACACAGTATCCACTTTAATGCATCAAACCTTTGATGCTCTGGTACTGCACTCTCAAACTTGTTCAAGAATTCATCTACCACTTTCAATCCATCATATGCTGGCAGATCTCAAGCTTGGGCTGTGAAGTAGGAAAGTGTTCCCTCTGTGGACAGAGGCAACCCCTCTAGCCCTAGAGTGGGTCTAGTCATAGCAAAAATAAAACAACAATCAATTTCATGAAATAGTCATCATTGGGGGCCTACCTCAAAATCGGTGTTCGATGAAGCTTTCGTTGCACCGCTCTAGCTTCCGTTTCCTTCTCCTTAATGAGCAATCGACCTGAAACACCGCAAGAAAACAATAGAGCACGTAACCGAGAACAACAATGATCTATTTACTTATAAATTCAAGGAATCATAAGCTATCAAGTAAATTGTACACAAGATATAGGAAATCGTTATTGATTGTGTTAAAATAAATCAAGAGCAAAGCTTACAACCAAGCCATGATGTTGCAAGCCTTCTCGGAGGGTCCAACCGGTATTTTCCTTCAAGAATTCACTCTCAAGAATGGGTCTCCCAAATGGATAATATATCTCTCTAACTCACAAAATCTAATGCAAGGCTAAGGCGCTCCACAACCTCTTACCAAACTATCAACAATTCCACACTTGTCAAACTCACACCAAAGCTATCTAATCTGCTTCAATCCAACTAGCAACCAGTAACTAGGAACTAGCTGATCATAGCAATGGCGAGTGCTTTTATAGGAGGAGGAGCCTCCATAAAATGAGGGAGAAGGAGCTTATCCTCAAGGGAGGTTTCATAAAAGGTGGAACTACCATCCCAGAGAAGGAAAGGCAAACCAATCTGACCCAACAACCAGCTCTAGAATCACCCAGAAGGTGTTTGAACTAATTCGCCAAATCTGGATCATCACAGGTCATAAACTAGGGCTTAGCGATGACATCGCAAGGGATCAATGCGTTCGGACCAATCATCGCAATTAATATCTTGAGGACTTGCACCGAGTCCTAAAATTCGACCGTCACAGGAAAAATGTGTACACCTACGATGATGTTGCAACGATACAATTCATGATAGGGAACCGTCACACTTTTTAAGGGTTTACTTGCGACGATGCAGAAACTTACGCAAAGAGGGTCAATCTTCAGCATTAGAGAACACTTGCTTAATCTTCTTGCATGAGTGGGAAGATATGGACATGTTTATCTAATGTATGACATAGCGGAGGGACTGAGATGAGGTTAGTGACAAATTACTATGTAACATGGGCAGTTATGCAACACAGTGATTTGGTCATCATATTGCAATTTAGTGTCATCACTTCAATCAACCAATTGTGCCATTGTTCATTGTCTTCGTCTGAATCCGAAAGGTAGGATTCTACGCATTCCCACGAGACCCTTCCATCTATAGTCAGATTTAGCCAATCCTGGTCTCACTCGGTTATTTTGTAGATACAATCCAGCTCCTCATCTCCTCCATCGTCACACACAGGTTTAGTGTAGCGCGCTCCTTCGGCTGGATCGAGTGGAGCTACTACGCATAGGGACTTTTTCTTGAAAATCATTTTCCGCTTCTTCAGATTGATGACTCCATTCATTTCCATGGCCCAGTCTATCCCTAACAGTGTGGGGTAAGGGTTACTATCATCCACAATCTATATGACCTCAAAGTCTGTTTGTGTGCTCACACCTTTGATATCCACTGTTACCCATTGCAATCTTCCCATGGGCAATATTTTTTTACTGATTGGCCATGTGTAATTGAATAGGAGACCATTGTAACATGGGCCTGCCCATGCATTTCTAAGTCTGCTTTGGTAACATGTTCACATCCAACCACAGATATAGGATTACCTGGTCCATCTCATATTCGCCAATTTGCGCTATCAACCACATTTCCCTCCTAGTGCGCAAAGCATGTTTCCCCATCTTTCGAACTATGTGCGGTTCACCCAGTCTTGCGCACCTAGGAATCAGCTCTTGTAATCCTTTAACACCCTTATTATCACGTAGCAGCTTCATGCATGTCTCTAAAAATGTAGTAAGCATAGAAGGATCCATTCCTGGCTTTGGTTGATCCTTACTACCTGAAGTAGAGGCCTCTATGAAGCTCTTCTTAGCTTCCATAAACGTTTCCTTGTTCTAAGTCAAACTTAGGTTCCTTCGTGGTGGCCTTGTGAACCCATGTATCATCTTCAGATTGCTTTCCCCTATCTTCTCCTATGGCTGTGCCACTTCTGAGCATCATGTTCACATTGGGGTCTTCCTTGCGTGGTTCGGACCTCATCATTTGGATATTCTGAGTTGGCGTAGGTTGTGCTACGCTTTTCTCACGTATCTGTGCTATCAACATGGGACAATCTATCATTTCATGATCAAACTGTTCACAGTATGAACATGATATTCTATTTGGGTTGGTATAGTCGCGAGCGTAGTGTCCTAGTCCTTTGCAATTATAACAGATTAGCTGTCCACGGCCCCTTCCTGGCCCCATTCCCCCTTGTCCTCGACCCTTCCCTTCAAATATAGCACGCACCATCCCCGTGGCCGGATCAAGGCCTTGCATCTCTATCTGCATCCTGTAGGCAGGAGTTCGGTCCATTAACAATTCATAACTTCGACAATTTTTCTCATCGTGGCCTACGGATCTACAAAAATTGCAAAATAGCTGCTGGGGGGTCTATGTAAACTTCTGCAATAGATGACAGTTTTCCATTGTGTGCTTCCCTCCCACCTAACAGATCGCACACCAAAGCGTGGGTGCCGCACTTGGCCCTACCTGTGCCTCTGGCCTCAATGGCATTGTTCCTCCTCCTGCTAGACATTTCACGAATACCGAACAATGATCCTTATCGTGGCCCTGTCTTTTACATTTTATGCACCACATGTCTTCTCGCACTTCTGGTCGGGGCGCCCTATCCTATTTTAAACTCTGCATCTCCAAGCATACGTTTTGTAGTTGCACATGGATCTGTTGGAATCCAAACCCAAGATCTTGTATCAGAGTTTCATGCAACCTCATTGTTATTTCCAATGCTTCTGCCTGGGTTGAAAGCTTATGTTGTGATAACATCATGCTCAAATGTGGTGTCAAAGACGTCACAAACCACGCACAGTGCTGTGCATCCGTTAGTGTCATGTTAGCCTCGTGGATCATGCTCTTCAGTCTGTGATCCAAATCCCAGGGGGTTTCACATGGCAACAT
This sequence comes from Pinus taeda, assembly GCA_000404065.3. Lineage (NCBI taxonomy): Eukaryota > Viridiplantae > Streptophyta > Pinopsida > Pinales > Pinaceae > Pinus > Pinus taeda. The sequence continues at coordinate 66,376 of APFE030974700.1, read as the reverse complement.
CACAATCTCCTTGAATCCAATGATTGACTGCAGCTCTGATTTCGGCTGGCTAAATTCTTTGTTTAATGCAAGCTGGATTTTTGCTATCCCAGCATTCAGATGATCATTCGAGTTCTTGATATACCAAGTCAGTGTGCGATCCTGCAACGCACTTACCAAGGTGGCCTTCTTAATGTTATCATCCATAACTTCGTGTGCTTCCCACACTGCTCTTACTACGAACCAAAATTGATCGAGATCTTCGCTCCCTACCCCTCTGAATACAGGCAATTTGATCGCACTCACCACGCTAAACCACTGGTTTGGTGGAGGTGGTGTGGGCGAAGATGGAGGTGAAGGAGGTGACATAAGTGGTGGTGTTAGCGGAGATGATAGCTGTGGAATGCGTTTCCTTATCAAACTAACTGCACTCCTTGGAGAAGCCCAAGTGCACTCTTCCTCACCCTCTCACGGAGGCGAAATTAAAAGATTGTTTCCTAACCCTTCGATACCATTGTAGGCCCTCCCGCTCCGCATTGTTCTACTCATTAATGGATTTGCCTCACCCATTTTTCACATAATAGCATCTTAATCTAGGTATTCAAGGATTTTATGTACCTACCTCACGGTCCCTTGAGAAAATGTCTTTCTGCTTTGGTGTAGCTGACAGTCGTGTCTATCACAAATTTAGTGATAAACCCTCCTATTATTTGATCCAGCCAATGATCCACGACCTGTGCAATCATATCTTCATATGCCTCTAACCTACGTACCAACTCTGGAGTCCACACTATGGGTTGCTCCCTAGCTGTCTGCTCACCTTGCGATCCAATCATACAGCTCTGAAGAGAGAGATGCGAAGAAGATTTCATGAATTTCCGTATATATGTAGCGATACAGCCACCTCTTCTTAGATATCTATGGGGTTTTCTTTTCCTATACCACGAACTTATGAAGCTTCTGATCCAACCAATATTCAATCTCTTTCTTCGTAAGGTTCCATTATTCCAACATCAAACATCCCTTAGGCAGATCTCGGTCCCGGCAATGGAACCATTTGTTGGCTTATTGGGGCCCGACCCAGGTTCAAAAGTGTTTTTAGCCAAACAAATCCCGCACTACTGGCCCTTTCGGCAACAACCCATGAAGCGCGGACTGAAGTCTCACCCGAGGTAGTATGGGAGGGTGTTGGAACTAGGTTTCCACACCTTAGGGATGTCTTGATGAGGTCTGAAGGGGTCGCAACCCACTCTGCGCTTTCACGCTACTCTGCACAATTGCCTTGCCTTCGCGTAACAGGGTACTTCTTAGATTCCTTATTATGATTGTGGTTATTATAGATCTAATCTAATTCTTAGGGTCTTAATCAAGCATTCAATAGTTATAACCAGTGTGTGCATCCATAAATCTTAAAGATATACATAAAATCATAACATAAGAACAAACATACAGATATGCGATTAGATGCACAATAATTCAGGAACACTTATATTAATCTTTTGTTTCAGTACAATCCAATTCTGCCCTACGCACTCAACTGCAGGGGTCCACACACACAGCTGTGGACTCTACTAGGCCTCTGTGCACACAGCTGCAGAGCCTTCTCTAACTACTACCAACCACGACACAGACTTACAGACTCAGCTCAATCTTGCCTTTACAAACCCATACACTTATGATCCAAAAACCAACTAAGCTACCTTATACCCTTAGACCCTCGCTCTATTTATACATTTCCATGGTTCGCGAACCATGGGTAGGCCGACTCGCTTTCTATTATTTTATATTATTTTCAGGTAGACAACCCTTTGACTTGACCCATTACAATTCACGCTTCGCGCACTTTGCGGAAATTTTACAATATCAATACCCAAAATTGTGGGCTTTAAGCCCCAAAACCATTAAGCGGGGGATTTGCTGCCCATCATTCACCAATACATAATTTATAATAAATATCATTTCATAAAATTAAATATCGTGACGATAACCATCTAACAAACATAAACATAATTTAAAATACACATTCAAATTCATTAACATTATCTAATTATATACACCTTTAGCACATATAAACATCATTAGCTAGCACACCAATCTAATAATCAAACAGGGCATCATCATCATAATCACATCTAACAAAACACAAGTATTGTCTAACATCATCACCACTTACATCCTCAAGTATACATCTCATGTCAAATAATTGCTATAACATACACATCTATCTGTAAACACACTAAATGAACATATCTAACATGACCTAAAAATATACACATCAACACAAACATATAAATTAAGTACATCAACATTAAAAAAATATGCAATATATATATATATATATATATATATATATATATATATATATATATATATATATATATACAAACAAGTCAAATAACTGCTATAAAATATCTGGTACAACAATACTAGTGGAGACCTGGTCTGTAGCAGAAGATGATGGATGGTCAACTTCCTCAAGAGTCAAAGTAGGAGGTGGAGGAGGAGGTGGTTGGTCTACTGTCTGAGGAGAAATAGATAGTGGATGAGGTGAAGGAGGAGGAGGTGGAGTACTACTAGAAGGATCACCATCCTAATCATCATCCAATGGGGTAGTACTGGGTGAATACTATGTATTTGCATGGCTATCCCTCCTCATTGTCAATATCCCAGTAGCTTTGATGATATGATGCATAAGACTCGTCATATCACTTGAAAAGTCCCTCCAGATCTCTAGTAGCCTAGGATTTTCCCTGATGTCTCGAATTTTCACAGGACAGACTCCCTCTTCAACCAAAAGTGTAGACAGTCAATTGCCCAAATATATCTTTAATATAATATCAATCCTATTTGGCCACATAAACATGGGTATCTTCATATGAGGATTTCCTTCACCCACCGCAACCTCGACCATCTCCACATCTACATCCAGTGGGGGAGGAGGCATGTCCCCAAGGAATGTGCGAATGTCTACAAAATATATAATACATAATAATTGGACAATTTCATAAAAAAAATTAATAAAACAATTTAAAGAACGTGCTAGGATAAATTTTATTCTAATTAATTAAGACAATAAAATGAAAGTAGATTAATTTAAACAAAACATTAATATTACCTCTATCATATGTTGGCTCATCCTATGTGAAGAGGATGTTGGGACATAGTTGCTAATCCATCCCACATAAGGACACGACACCATGACGAACATGTGTTTGGCCTCATTGGCTACTAGCCTCAGTGCATCAGTGGAAATCCTAGCTGGATACTCTAGTTGGCCCCTCTTGGGCATCATCACTCCCCACATGTGCATCTGTACCTCAATCATCAACCTAGGAGGGCGATAGTAAAATGTAGGCCTCATCTTCAAAAACCTCTCAAAAAATAAACAAAACAACTCTGAAGGAAAAGGGAGGTTTTACCTCCCATGTATCATAGCAAGACATCTACCTATAGCTATACAAAGCTGCCACAAAAAAATGGCACTGTTTGATACATCATGGTATCTGCACCAAAGAATCAACATAAAACAAAAGAGAGAAACTAATGTGATGCCCATCACTGGTAGAGTGTGCAATGGTAGTCACTCATAGTGAGAGGCTCCTAACCTCCTCTTGACCAAAAAATTAAATATGTAGATGTCCACGAGACACCTAAAAATATGTTGGAGAAGTTACGTGATGCTTAACATATCTATGAGAGTAGATAAGATGACTCTTTGCTGCAACACTAAGGGGGATGTCATGGAACTTGGGAAAATCCCCCCCTCTGCTGGATAGGTCAGTGATAAAATATATGTCCTTCTTAGTGGGATAGTACCACATGTCAGGACCGACACGGAAATCCTATCGGTGGACATCCCACTAATGGATTAGTTGCACCAACAATCTAGAGTGCCCCTTCATGGTGTAGCCTCCTGATAGTACTTAAGGAGGCCTACATTCCTCAAGAAGCATTGGGTCATTGTCATAATAGGGTGAGGGTACAAATCTCTCTCCCTCTCCTATGCCTCCCACTATCGTACCACATTGTATTGGTCAAACCTTTTCTCCTACTACTGTCACTCCTCTCTCCATTAACATCTATGCATGATTGACATATAAAATACATCAACCTCATACATAAAACATAATTTTTTTTATTAAATGAAAAATGTGTTTATAAATGTGGACATATAACTTTCAATTAAAAAAAATAAAAATTCAACCTCGTTGTGCCAAAAAAATAGGAATGCACCAGACATGATGTGTACATTGACTTAACACACCTCTTTCGATGCACACACATACATAACATTTGTTATTTTTATTTTTCAATGTAGTGCATCACCATAACATTTCACATTGGTGTGTTAATTTGATGTCAACACACTGCACTGGAATGGGCTCGCTGCATTTCCATTTACCCAACACACTGCATGATATTAAAAAATTATGGTGTGTTAACTTTACACACCAATTTGTGGTGCACACTATAAATTTATAGGATGCACCATGAATGGTAAGAGCCGAACCTCTTGAACACCGAAATTTTTTTTAAACAATGAATTTTTTTACTTAATTTTCAATTCTACTCCACTAGAAATTTAAGTTAGCGAAAAACAAAGACACTACCTGAACATTTTCTCGTCAGGGAGGCATGGTTGCTACATAATCGAAAACATCATATTTGACCATTGTTTGACAAATTTGAAAGGCACATGGTGAGAAACATATGGAAGGATGGGAAGAAATGGAAGCACCAATGGCAAAGTGCTTCACAGAGGAAAAAGTAGCACCTGTGCTTAAGATCTCTACAACATTGCAACTGGTAAAAATAAATTTTATGGCCAGTAAGTTTTTTTTCTTTAATTTAACCCTATTCTTGTGTGCTCGAGTACCTGACATACCGATGTGGATTATGTACAAAGAGAACCACCATTTTTTAAATTAAAAATCTTGCTGTAGTGCACCATGTTATTTACACACCAGGGCATTTCAAAATAAGAATAGCATCAATGCTTCATGGTAGTATAGTGCCAAAATGGTGAAAATGAATTTTACGATTGACATTTTTTAAACTTTAACCCTTTTTTGGTGCTATTGAGTTGTATATGCACTAGTGCTCTAGATTCACCTAGCACACCTCTATTTTTAAATTAAAAACCTTGCAATTGTGCACCATGTTGTATATGCACTGGGGGGTTTGGAAAAGGTCATAACATCGACGATTCATGAGATTATAGATCCAGAATGGTGAAGATGAATTTTATGACTGACATTTTTTTTTAAATTTAACACTAGTCCAGTGATATCAAGTAGTATATGCACCGGTGCTCTAGAGTTACTTAGTGCACCATTATCTTTTATTTTTAAAAATATAACCCTTGAATAGTGCACCATTGTCTATTAAGCACCAAGACATATAGTTCTATCAATGGAAGAAGTTCTTATTATGTGAGTAGCACATTGATGTTTTTTAAATTAGAAACATTTCCATGGGGCACCATGTTTTTTACGCATTGGGGCTTTCTTAAAAAGGGAAAGAATCGATGCTTTATGTGAGTATATCACCGAAATGGTGAAAATGAATTTATGACCAACATTTTTTTCTAATTTAACCCTTGTCTAGTGCTATTGATTAATATACACATTGGTTCGTCTAAATTACTCAAAGCACCATTGTTTTTTTATTTTTATAAAAAATAACCCTACCACATTACGATATTGTTTGTTAAGCATCAGTAATATAGTTCTATTAACTGCACTAGTACTTATTTTATACGAAGTGCACTGGCATTTTTAAATTAAAACCTCTTCCATGTGCACCAACTTGTTTATGCATCCAGGCTTTCTTAAATAGAGATAGAAATAATGCTTCATGATAGTATAACACCAAAATGTTGAAAATGAATTTTATGACTGATCAAAAAGAAAAAAATTAACCCTTGTCTAGTGCTATCGAGTAATGTATGCAATGAAGTCCCTATACTTAGAGAACTGTTGTTTTTTATTTTTATAAAAAAAATAACCCTTCCACAGTGCACAATTGTATATTATGCATCAGGTTGTACAGTTCTATTAGCGACATTGGTGCATATTATCTAAGAAGCACACTAACATTTCTAGGTTTAAAATCCTGTTCATGGTGCATTATGTTGTTTACACATCAAGGCTTTCATAAATAATTATTGCACCGATGCTTGGTTAGAGTATAGCACCAAGACAGTGAAAATGAATTTTACGATTGGATTTTTTTTTTAAATTTAACAATTGTTCGATGATATCAAATAGTATATGTACCAACGTGCCTTATATACGTAGCACGCTATTGTTTTTATTTGTATAATATAAAAAGAACACCATTGTTTTTAAATTAAAAACCCCACAATAGTGCACCATATTGTTTATGCACCGAGGCGTTAGTATATAGGTTTACCACTGGGGCGTCATGAGAGTGTAGCACCAAACTGGGAAAAATGAGTTTTACTGGCAACATGTTTTCAAATTTAACTCTTTTCTAGTGCTATTGAATAGTATACACACTTATTTGCCTTATGTACTTAACACATTGCTATTTTTTTATTTTTATAAAAAATAACTTTGCCACAGTGCACCATCTACTATTAAGTGTTGGTTCTTCTAGTTATAGTAACACAACGGTGTGTTAGTGTATTATAGACGCATTATTAAAAAACCTTCCGTAAAACCTTCGCAAGAGGATCTTTTCCTTGTAGTCTAAACTATCACTAGGGGAAAAATATGTACCATAATAAGCTAATCAAACACTAGAGGAAGAATATTTTCCATATCAAGTTGATTAACCACCAGAAGAATGTGTTGTTTCCTCTCAATTTGATAGGATAAAAGGGAGTTGCAATGGTTTGGAAAGGGGAGGAAGGTTTATAGAAATTGTGGATGCAAGAATAATAGAGGACCTTGGAGAGCCTATCATTGCTTGTACTGTTAGAGAGCATGTCAATAGCATAATTTGACAATATTTTGAGAAACATTCATTTATTTCACAAGCTTAGATACTACATGGGTTGATCAAATATATGAAACTAAAACATGCCACAAATATTTTGGGTGTCCAAGATGTTAAAAGCAGGAAGACACGTATGAATTTCACTGAAAATATTTCAAAGGCATTCATTATGTTTGGAAAATCAATAAAACTAAATGTTCAAGATAGGAACAAGGAAAGTACAACCACTATTGTTGTACCAAGTACATCAAGAAAACAAAAGTGGGCAACGATGTCAAAATTTCTCCATGTATTGAGAAAGACATTGCACAAACATACATAATTTAGGGTTCGGATAAATAAAAATGATGAATCTTCTTGTTGGGCTCCTATCACTAGGAAAGCTTACAAAGGTAGGCTTATAGTAGGAATAATAACACTTGTGGTAGAGTTTTTGGAGATTCATTCCTGTTCTATTCCAAATAGAAAGCATGCCATATGAAATCACATAGCTAAAGGTGAATATGTAGATCATGCTAAGCATGTGGTAGAAATGACATAAGTTGCAATGTTCGAGGAATTTTAGGAAAGAAATCACCATGTGAAGATATCCATAAGGATGTTTCTGAAATTGAAACTATGGTTTATTAGGCCTAATACAATCCATGACATGTGTTGTGATGCAAGCCTAAACCCGTAAAACCCAGAATCTTCAAACACTCTGTTATGGCAACTAATTCATATAAACTGAATTTCATTTCCAGCTGAATACTAACACCACATACCTTCTATTCGATTGCAGCTCACATTAAACTGATGTTTCCAACACACTCCAACTGTAATCAACACCCCCATCGGTCATATCAACGATCACCTGTTGTATAGGCTTCTCAAAATCTATGGGATTCACAAACTCAGTGACTTCAAAATTCCTTGCAATTGCAAATTTATTGAAATCAAGTCAATTCCAATTATACGTGAAGCGCCAGCTGTTTTAGCACCCTCTGCAATCAATTGTTCGTAGGAGCAAGACAATCATCTACCATCTCCAAAAGATTTGGATTTTCTAAAGCAGCTGCCACACTTTCCTTGTCATTGAGTTGCTTATTTATTGCAGCCTCTGTTTGATGAGTTCCCGGTGCCGCTCTTATATCCACCTTGCATCGAGAAGGCATGCAACGCATGAGTTTCACTCACACACAAAGCCCAATAACTGTTGTCATGCTCTAGTGTTTAGCTGTAGGAGTAAATGTAACCCTGATAAGACTGTGTTCATCATCAACCTCAACTGCATCTTCAGAAATTACTTTTAATTGCTCTAACGAATAAGGATGCTCTGGATCTTTGATGTCTCTTAGAGGATCAAAAACTTCTTGTTCATCTATAGGCTCAACAGTCGATAAAGCAATACGTAACAAGGGATCCCCTAAACAGGTTCATGCCTGGACAGTAATCCAATAAAGTTTCATTATATTATAATTAAATCTGGAGTACCAACGTACAATCGCCACAATTAAACCGAGTTCAAACACTGAATGGACAGAATCAAATACTTTTAGTTCAACCGACCATCATAAGTAACAAAAACACTTTCTCTTCCGCAAACAGCTATGAAACAATTAATAAAAACAACACAACGCTCCTTTACACGTATACTAACTTTGAATTCGACCAAATAAAGCAAGCAAATTGACATGTATAAAGGTTCACGTATTCAATAGCTGGAAAAGGCACCAAGCGGAGATAATAATACAATTCGACCTGTTGAATGCATGCATCCGCATTGACATAAAATCGTTGGATTTTTAAAGCATCGAGGGGAAAGTTCAATCATCCTTTATGCAACGATTTCATAATATATATATAATTCTAGAGTTAAGACAAGAATTGTGCCTCTTTCAACCAGCGATTACAAAACTTGAATTACATGAAATTTTCTCTTATATAGAATTGATCCAAATTCGTGATCGATTTACCCAGCTTCACAATTAAAATTAACGCACCCTTTGAGACAATCAATCAATTACCAAACAAATTTAATTGCACAACCCATAACTTAGAAATGAGACATAATCTTCAGAAAATTAAATTTTGTATTGATACATACAACACTTACATACTAATCTTCTTCCTTGGCCTGATTTCTAACTCATTGGCCCTTTACAAACTGCCCGAAGGCTCCTAAACAGAAAACCTCTCACTCTCTCTCTGATCTTCAATTCCTTTGAGGCTTCATAATTTATAAAACTTAGCATGATCTAAAAAATCCTAAAATCACTCAACTAAAAGCTCTAAAACTCTACATGCAATGCATACATATGGCAAAAAGCATCCATATTTTTCCTTGTTCTAAAATAGAAAAGCTTCCTTATCACTTAATGATCCACATCCATTCCTTTTATGCCTAAAATCTCTCCCTAGTTCCTATATTCTCATTTATTTATTTTGAGAATATCTAATTAAATCACACTTAAGCCTAAATATTAAATTGACTTGGGACTTAGGAAACTAATTCCACAAATGCATGACCCCCTATGTCTATTATTTACAATAATTTCCCTTGGGCTGAATGCTCCTGCATCAGACTCCCAAGGTAGAAAAAATTCATGATCTCCTGATCATGTGTTCAGATCTATGTTTGCCTGGATCCCATATCTTGTGTTGCAACTTTCCACTTGTCGTTGCTTCTGTCTGTTGTTCTTCTCCAGGTCTCCACACTTTATGTTGCATCGCTCCACTAGCTGCACTTTCACAATCTGTCTCTGTTTTCATTTTGTTGCTTCTGCTGCTTCTCTTCCTTGCTGATGTCTTCCTCTGAGACACTTTCAACATGATTCTTCTAATTAATTCAATTTTGCTTATCCAATAAATCTTCAATCTATTGATTTCTTGCTGCCTGCTGAGCTAAGACAGCTTGCTCAGTTTGTACTGTCACTCACTGACTTCTTGCTTCTATGCTTGTTTCTGTTCTGACTTCCACCCAATCATCCATACCCTCTTGTCTTCTGGAACAGAAAACTTCTACTCCCCTCAACTGAGTCAAATGTTCTGCGCCAATACCTGCACTCACAAAACACTCGTTAGAATAAAATTTATAAGGCCTCAGTGCCTTATTTCCCTCTGCCAGCATTTCAATATACTGATCCCAATCATTCTTGAGATTATCACTCAGTCTATCCTCAGCATCATCTTCTCCGAGAATGTATTTGTATTCTGGTTCATAAAAATGAACCTCTTTATTTTCATTCATCTCTGCCTTTATATTCTGAATATTTATCCTTTGTACTTCTAGTCTCTTCTCTAGAACACTTAACTCATGCCATAAATCTGTCATCTCTTTTGAGAAATTTTCTGTGCAATCTTCAATACTTTCACAAGCCAAACTTCCTGTTGTTACCATCTCATCACCTGCATTCATACATAAACTTTCAGCTTGCACAAAATGTTCAACAGTATCAGCTGTTACTTCCCTTATCTGCGCTTTAGATTGATTCACTTCTTCTGCATCCATAAGAACTTCCTCTTATGCTGTAACAGTTTCACAAGATTGCACATCCTCCTCAGTAAAACCTGTCATCACATCACAATTGTCAGCTACAAAAATACACGGTTTTACATTATCCAGCTGATCTGGATTTACCCAATAATTCAAGAAATCACAAATGATCTTCTCCTCTGTTTCACCAATGGAAACCTCCTCTTCCCACTCAACTTCTCTGAGTTCTTCCCGTCTCAACTGTACATCCGTCATCTGCTCAAGCTTCCTCAGCTCCTCTGTTAACTGCATGCTTATCTGTAAATCTCTTTTCTGCTATAACCTCTGCCACTTCACTCTCTTCCTCATCAGTAAACCATGTCTCTGGTCTTTCACATTTTCTCGTAACAACTCCATCAATAGCTCAAGATGAATTGCTATCTTAGCTTTCTCTTTCTCATATTCTTCCTTAGTCAATTGTTGTCTTATGCCATTCGCCTTGGCATATTTCTTCTCTTTTCTACTATGGCATTTTTCTAAACCTCTTCTCTCTCCTTTATGACTTTTAGTAGTCATCTCCTTCGCCATAAGTTCCTCACCTATGAGTTGCATGAAGCCTCTACCACAACAAACTCTCTTGCTACCACTTACCTCACCAATCCTTCCCTCCAGATCTGGTCTTTTGGTAATCATTGGCTTCTCTCATGCTCTTGTAGGCTTCTCTCATCTATAACTTTATTCAACCTCTGTTGAATCTTTAGGTTCTGCCACATTCACTTAGAATCCCTTGTTGGACTCCTTTATGACTGCACTCTAGTTGTGATCTACTTCTTCCCACTGAGATTTCTTCACTATGCCTGTAAATCAAATTATCCAAGCATAACCTTTAAACCAGGGATAAATAATACCTGTCAGCTCACCTTTCAAGATCCTGTTAATCTTGTTTCACTTCCTCATCCGCACTGCATCTCTGTGCTGCAATATTCATTAGTTCCAAAATCTAACATTCATTCATCACATGCAATTAACTTAACTTAAAAAAAAACTTGAATCTTCAAACAGAGCTATTCCTGCTCTGATACCACTTGATGCAGGCCTAAACCTGCAAAACCCAGAATCTTCAAACACTCTTTTATGGCAACCAATTCATATAAACTGAATTTCATTTCCAGCTGAATAATAACACCACATACCTTCTATTCAATTGTAGCTCGCATTAAATTGACGTTTCCAACACACTCCAGCTGTAATCAACACCCCCATCGGTCATATCAATGATCACCTATTGTATAGGCTTCTCAAAATCTATGGGATTCACAAACTCAGTGACTTCAAAATTCCTTGCAATTGCAAATTTATTGAAATCAATGTCAATGCCAATTATACGTGAAGCGCCAGCTATTTTATCACCCTCTGCAATCAATTGTTCGTAGGAGCAAGACAATCATCTACCATCTCCAAAAGATTTGGATTTTCTAAAGCATCTGCCACACGTTCCTTGTCATTGAGTTGCTTATTTACTGCAGCCTCTGTTTGATGAGTTCCTAGTGCCGCTCTTATATCCACCTTGCATCGAGAAGGCAGGCAGCGCATGAGTTTCACTCGCACACAAAGCTCAATAACTGTTTTCATGCTCCAGTGTTCAACTGTAGGAGTAAATGTAACCCTGATAAGACTGTGTTCATCATCAACCTCAACTGCATCTTCATCAATTACTTTTAATTGCTCTAACGAATAAGGATGCTTTGGATCTTTGATGCCTCTTAGAGGATCAAAAACTTCTTTTTCATCTATAGGCTCAACAGTCGATAAAGCAATACGTAACGAGGGCTCCCCTCGAAACAGGTTCATGCTCAGACAGTAATCCAATAAAGTTTCATTATATTATAATTAAATCTGGAGTACCAGCGTACCATCGCCACAATTAAGCCGAGTTCAAACATTGAATGGACAGAATCAAATATTTTTAGTTCAATTGACCATCATAAGTAACAACAGCACTTTCTCTGCCGCAAACAACTATGAAACAATTAATGAAAACAACACAGCGCTCCTTTACACGTATACTAACTCTGAATTCGACCAAACAAAGCAAGGAAATTGACATGTATAAAGGTTCACGGCTTCAATAGCTGGAAAAGGCACAAAGCGGAGATAATAATACAATTCGACCTGTTGAATGCATGCATCTGCATTGACATAAATTCATTGGATTTTTAAAGCACCAAGGGGAAAGTTCAATCATCCTTTATGCAACGATTTCATAACATATATATAATTCCAGAGTTAAGACAAGAATTGTGCCTCTTTCAACCAGCGATTACAAAAGTTGAATTACATGCAATTTTCTCTTATATAGAATCGTTCCAAATTCGTGATCGATTTACGCAGCTTCACAATTAAAATTAACGCACCCTTTGAGACAATCAATCAATTACCAAACAAATTTAATTGCACAACCCATAACTTAGAAATGAGACATAATCTTTAGAAAATTAAATTTTGCATTGATACATACAACACTTACATACTAATCTCCTTCCTTGGCCTGATTTCTAACTCATTGGCCCTTTACAAACTGCCCGAAGGCTCCCAAACTGAAAACCTCTCACTCTCTCTTTGATCTTCAATGCCTTTGAGGCTTCATAATTTATAAAACTTAGCATGATCTAAAAAATCTTAAAATCACTCAACTAAAATCTCTAAAACTCTACATGCAATGCATACATATGGCAAAAAGCATCTTGAGGCTTTATTCCATCTTTTTCCCTGTTCTAAAATAGAAAAGCTTCCTTATCACTTAATGATCCACATCCATTCCTTTTATGCCTAACAACTCTCCCTAGTTCCTATATTCTCATTTATTTATTTTGAGAATATCTAATTAAATCATACTTAAGCCTAAATATTAAACTGACTTGGAACTTAGGAAACTAATTCCACAAATGCATGACCCCCTATGTCTATTATTTACAATAATTTCCCTTGGGCTAAATGCTCCTGCATCATGTTGTTTCCAATATCATGTTGAATTTTAGCTTCATTCTTACACTTTCCAGAAATTTTAGAAGTATAATTTTCACAACAACCTCCTCCTCCTACAGTGCATGATTTTGTTTCATTAATATTGTGAAGAAGGAAGCCAAAAGAGTTATTTTACAAGAAAAGGTGTATAAGTGGGAGAAGATGCACTGAATGTAATGATTTGGCATTGGTCCACAAGAACTTTCTTATTGATCCCAACCAGTTTGGGATGTCATATGTCGCCATCACATGGAACTGATATGAGTATGATGTGGAAATCAACCATCTTCTTCAACTCTGGCACCATGGAGGATCAACTATGTTGAGGATGAGATTCCTATTTCATAATTCATGGGGTGTTTCAAAACCAAATCTATAAATATATCAAACAATTGCAAAAGTCTAGGTGGAAAGATTTCAAATTTAATCATTCTCGCGAAGTATTCCAGACAGACATAATCTTACCAGTGATAGAATTTGTAGATATTTACACATTTTCTCCTTAGACAGAGATGTAGAGTGAGTATTATCACTTAGACCAAGTGTCCATATTTGTACATGTTTTGTATAGACATGCACAATTGAATTTTGATGGTTGGGATAACACTAACGAGTCATGTGATGTGATTAAGGGGTATAACTTTTACATCAATGATGATCATGAGCATGAAACATTGTTCGTGAAACATTTTTTTGGCGTGATTTATGAATCATTAAAAAAATTAACATATGATTCAGAAAGCATAAGATAATGTCATATGGTTGTGCAGGGTAGTTCAAGTCAACACACAACTTTTATTGGTTGAGCTGACTACACAAGACAACAAAAATTTGGCATACTTGGAGCTATTTTGAAACAAGACATGGAAAGGGTTAGAATGTTGTTTTAGGTGCTTGTGTGAAGGGAGAACTTATGAGGTACCAAATGAGTCATGATGTAGATTGACTGAAATCATCACTATAGATGGTTGACTAGTACAGATCCCATTTAGGACATGAAGGTCACAAATTTATTAGGCCTGTGCGTAGGCTCTCCTGGAATGTTGAACTTAGTGATGTGAATATATCCATTCCTTGGTATTGTAATATTGTACAAGGAACAAGGGAATTATAATAAGTGCAGGGCAAATGCATGGGGAAAATATTTTCAATCGAAACAAGAAAACTCACATTTTTTGTGAGTTTTGCATTGGTTTTGATGGATGTAGACTTGATCACTGTGAAAAACATGAATACATGAAAGGATGGGAATATGTCCCTCTTAATCAAAATGGACCTCATCCAATTTTGACGTGGTAAGAGTTGCACAATGAAGAGGCCATTTTTTCACTTGATCATGATCGAGTGTATGACATTGTAAGGGAAGCTATGTGGCTCATCTATCATTAATGATTTCATCTATAAATTGAAATCTTGAACATATTTAACTAATAAATATTTTATATTTTGGTTGTAGGTGACGTTTCTTGCTGTCACTTTCCCCTCAGGAAATGAAGAGAACATGGCATATTATTTGATGTGATGTATACAGGTGAAGATAAGGTTGGTGAGATTGTATGAAGATTTAAAATTCACATACAAAATTGGTGACATGGTTGTGATGGACCATTTTTTTTAAAAAGTTAAAAAATAGGTTGATCACATCATTTATAGAGATTTTATGCTTGAATATATATCTTGTCAGTACAATCATCTAGTCATAGAAGCTCAAATCAATCTCATAGAAATCAAAACAAGGAAATGTGAACCAAGAAGATGGAAAATGACATAATTAGAGCATGAACATATTATGGAGACTTTCATTCTTATGATCCATTGGCTAGATGATTAGATGATGCAAATGGAACGCCCTGTAGTCGAGTCTACAACAATCAAGTGTAATCTAATTTAGTATAAGACATCAAAATATAGATTTTTTTAATTTATAAATGTGGCAGTTGAATGCTCAAGCGTAATTTTGTATTTTTGAATAGAGAAATGTTTCCATGTGGTCTAGGATGGATTCGTAATGGTGTACATATATGTTATATAATATTTAGTTTCCTTAAGGTGCTTAAGTTTCTAAAGTTTTCCAATTTTCAAGGAGGTTTTATTTTTAGGGATAGGATCCCTATGTGAACCCCATGGGTCTAAAATTTAATTCAAATTTAGAATCAATAGGGATTTAGATTTAGATTATATATAATATATATATATATATTATATATTATATATATATAATATATATATATATATAGATATATTTATATATATATATATTATTATAATATTATATATATAATATATATAGTATATATTTATATATATATATTATATATATATATATATATATCTATATCTGTCATGTATGGTATTCATGTTGATCATTGAAGAAATATTATAGGTATACATCATACATTTGGTTTCTAGAGAATCCATTTCATTATTTCAGTATCTTACAACCAAGTTGATATAATCTTATATTACTTAAAATGGAAATTCAACTATCTAGGTTATGAACAACATTGAAATATTTTTATATTCTTAATAACTGCCATGTGTCAATTTTATATAAAACATGAAAAGAGTTACACACATGCTTCATATTGGACTGTAAAAAGTGCAACAAATAGTATATATATGTATATGTATGTATATATATATATATATATATATATTATATATATATATATATATATATATATAATATATATATTATCTTTGCAATTTTCAAGATGCATATAATACCTTTATTTTAATAGAATGACAACCAAGCAAAGTTATGAATTTTCTTAAAATCGTAAATTGGCTCATGAGAAACATTGGTATTTCCTTACAAAGTTTCTTAATAAAGAACATAAAGATATAATCTATAATACTCGTGTTATATAACAAGAATATGATCCTCAGCCGAAATTGTTATAGACATATTTGGGCACTGCAACCCCAATCTCATATGTCCATAAACCAAGGGCTTCTAAGCCCCTAAAAGTGTTTTTTCATACCCTAAAGGAACAAGGTCAACTGATTATATCATCTCCTAGAAGTTCTCCCTAAAAAACAACTCAGAACTGGTCAAAACTAGACCATATAGACTGCTTAGTGCTAAGGGTGCAATGCATCTCACCTACTACATGCAAAAAGTGTGATGCATACTGAAAAGCCCTTCTGTAGGGTGCGATGAGCGAGAGCAGAGAAATGGCAAAGGTAGTTAGCTAGGTGGAAACCCAGATAATCTTCTAGAAACTGCTCATTTGACACTTGCCTCTCTGAATTCATCCATGGATGAGTAAGAGATCATGAAATCTCCAAGTGGAACCAAGAACTATCAGAGAAATGACACTAATCAAAATCCCATAAGCTAACTCACCCACCTGCAAATATCTATATATGGATCCCTCATCCTAGAGATCCAGAGGCTGGAATTTTGTATCTTGTAAGGAAGTGTTGTTGGTTTCTCTGTGGAATATCATAGTGTTGGGTGATCTAGATTTTCATGAGGTGAAGAGGGCTTTCATGCTGGGAGGATGGCGTTGGGTCAGATCAATGGGTTGTAATCCTCTCTTCTACTACTTCTATCAATAAAGCTATTTGATTTTTCCTCCATATTCTTGTATATCTCTGAATCTTGTATTGATATATGCATTTGTATGGTTAGTATATATTTGATCCTATATTGTTTATGGTTATAGATCTATATGCTTTGATGGTATTATGCTGCTTTGACTCTATAGGTGTTCTTTGAAGCGGGACAAGCAAGGAAAAAGTGGCAAAGCTCTGTCAAAGGGGAGAGGAAACAAGCAAGGAGCCAAGCGAAAGACTGGGGTTGGTACTCTCTGCTTCTCTCTCATCTATTTCTCATAAAGGAAAGCACAAGTGACTTTAGTTTTTTTTTTCTAAGATAGCTACCCGTCTTAGTGGGACTAGCAGCTCTGAATGGACACTAGTTTTCCTGATAACAAAATGGCAACTCCATTGGGGAGCGAATAACTTGTTTTCTTGTTTCTATTTGTTTGCTTTATAAACTACAGATGGAGCCTAAAGTTAAGCGAGCTAGCCTTCAAACTACTTTTTCTATGCAACTGAAAAGTAGATCAATGTTTCTTCAGTCAATCTCCGGGTTAGTTTATGAACTGAACATCTGACTTGCAAACATCCTAAGTGCCTTGGTGGTAGCTCAAGTAACCTCATTAGATCAACCCCTATGCTTTGTGTTTATTTCCTATCATTAGCTCAGCCTAAATCCCTGAACTAAGCTGCAAACTATGAGCAAAAACCAAGCTCAGTCTTGTCCCTGGACCATCGCATTGTCTCTCATTAGCAGTCTGGATGCATCGCATCTCTCATGTGCTGCAGGTGAGATGCATCCCTGTTTCCCTGTGTTACAGGTACGATGATTAGGTAAGACTGTTTCTGCCTCCAGATTTTGGTTTTCTCTTCATTCTCTTTAGCTTTATTAAGTAGTTTTGCTATCTATGATCAGTATATCACTGTTGAAACTCCCTTCCTTTGCATTATTTAGCCTCCATTGTTCAAAGAATTGTGAATGCTTTTATGTATTTTTCGCCATTTACAGTCCTCCTTTGTAAACAGTAGCTTAATCGAACTGTCGTCATTTGATTTGAAAGTGTCGCAAGTGTCATTTTCAGTCAAAGAAAAGAATCTTCCTCTTTTTGATAGTCGATTACACTTTTTCCATTGTATTTGATTTGAATTAATAGTATTTCAAGTGTCGAAAGCAATTTTAAATTCGAAATCGCAAAGTATTGTCTTAGTCTTCCTTTCATTTTTTTGAAAAGAAAATTGTTAGTACTGTCGCTTTGAAAGAAAAGTAGTTCAAATCTGTACTTAGCATTCTTTTTGTCATTCACACATTAAGAAAGCGGAAAACAAATACATACATGTGCATTTGCATTTAGACTACTAGTGGAGATTGATTTAGGACAGTGCATCTTAGTGTGTGCTCTCTGCTCTATGTTGAAAGAATCTTGCTTCTCTTTCCTTAATAGCTAGGATTTTCATTGCAAAAAGAAAATAAATGAATGTTTATCATCTTAGGTTGCATATTTAGGAATTGTATATCTACATCACGTGGTGAACCTTAAACACAAACTTCTTAAGAAAGATCAACTGTAAAATATATTTCAATGAACATAAAAATGCTTTGGAACCTAGTGCACAACATCTAGAAGTCTAGGCTAGAGACGTATTCCGGTGTCGTAAAGCCTAGTAACTATCATTTTCATCATAGTTTGGGTGATTCCTCCTCTTTGATACGACAATTTCCAGTACAGACTTGTGCTCCCATGTACCGTCAAGTATATATTGGGAGACCACAATAGGCTATATCCTTTATCCTTAGGAAGCCATGTCTGCCGCCCTATCGATTGCAATGCACTGAACACAACATTAAGGAAGATTGACTATCATACCATAAAAAATATTCTACAGTTTTGCGATTGGTTTAGTAATCCCTCTGTCTAGATTTCCAAAGTAGTCACTTTCCTTCCTTTTTAGACTCCTTAAAAGAAAAGGTCCATCTGAGCACTTGTCACTTCAGGCTCATTAAAAATCGAAGGAGACTAGAGTCATCTTTAGCTTTTTCTCGACTCTTAAAAATTGAAAAAGCAAGTTGTGTCCAAGCATCATAAAATTTATTTTAATTGGAATAAAATCAGTGTTCCCTCATTGGTCTTAGGTTGAGGAAATGGAGGTCTTAGGTTGAGGAAATAGAGTCCACCAATCAAGGATTTCCCCTTGGGGGAATCCTAGTCCCTTCTCCTCTTAGGGAGACGTTGGTGCACCTCATATGGCCACATTGTCTCTTCCAAGACTAACAATTGGTCTGCTAGTATGGTTGTTCTCGACCTCTGTCATTCAAAACATCGTGATTCCTGAGCAATCAAATCAACAACCAGATGATACTAAAGTTACCCTCCAACCTTCTACTTCGTTTGTTTCTCCCTCTCCTTCTCCTTCTTCACTTGATGAAGCTAGTAAAACTAAAAACCAAGTAACCGAGAAGAAGAAGAAAGGGAAGGAGAAGAAGAAGAAGAAGCCAACGACAAAAGGGGGCAACCATACATCGTCCAGTGAAAATCCACACACTGCACCATCCAAACCTAAATCTCCATGTGTCATTTGCAAGGGAGACCACTATCATCAAGATTGTCCTTGCATCCCACGGATCTTAAGGGACTAGTCTCCCCGCTTGCACAATCTGGTGTCCTCAACCTCTGACGATCATGTTGAAAGTACACTGTCAACTAACGAAAACAAAGTCAATGGACAAAAAGGAAGACCTAAAATTCCTTGTAAACTGTGTGAAGGCGATCATGCCATCCACCATTGTCCTTTCCTAGACGAAGCTAAAAGAATCTTGGATAACTGTCCTGCTTCACCGCTACAGCTTCCTCCTAGGTACAAGAAACTCTTTCCGAGTCCATCACTAGTTGAAAATCTGATTGACACACCATTGTGGTCGGTTGAAGCATCGATCGTTGAAGATAAACCCTCTGATTCCACACAAGACCAAAGTCAACAGGTAGAGATGGCATTCGGCCCTCCAGAAGGTCTACCTTTAGATGATACAGTCACCAAAGAGAATGAGAATGACACCGTTCAAATTCTTTTCATCAACACAGAATCCGATGAACATGGGGGCAATCTACCTGTTCCTTTACCGCAGGAAGGAATTTCGTCAGAGATTTACCTGGTTGTTTATTCGGTCCCTCCTCCAAGCAATCTAGTCGTTTCCTTCGATTGGAATCTACTAGGCAGAACTCGTCTACCATCTAATGTGCCATTCCGGATCATATTACAAGCTTATAGAATGATCATGGTTGGTACTATCATAGATGAAGGGAATTCCGTGAATATCCTTTCCTCAACTGCTTGGAAAGCGTTTGGTTCACCATCGCTTCTGCCTGAGATTCAAAATTTGACAAGCATCAACAAAGGAACCAGTTGACCATTAGGGATCCTTCCAAGTTTGCCTATAATTTTGAGAAGGAAAACCGTTTATCTGAACATGATGATAGTCCAAGAACCTTTAGATTAAAATCTACTCCTTGGGCGTGACTACATTTATAACATGGGAGCTATTATTTCCTCACTCTTTCGGGTGATGTGTTTTCTACATGAAGGAAAAGTGGTCTAGCTCGTAGACTAGCTTTCATTCCCCGGTTCAAACATAGCTACTAGTCAAGTTCCATCCCTAACTAGTCTTTTTTGAATGTCTCATCAATCTCCAGTCAATCCACCTGATGAGTGCGAGTGATTCAGTGAATGTGACTAAACCCAGGAGGCATGCACCCTGGTCTTCTTCAGTAGGAAAACCCCAGTTATAAGGTAGGTTTTGCGCATAGGAATATGACTAGTTTGACACACCCGTCCATTTAGGAAAATGGGATTAGACTGGAATAGGATTCCCTCATCAAAGGTTAGGTGATTGGAACTGGAATCACCTTCATCCATTTCGATGGATAGAACCAAGGAAGTGTTTTGTCTGCTACACGAGTGGAACAATCTTGCTAATGCAAGAAATTCTCTATGGTGACCTGGAAACTCTACTTCTTTATACCTGGGGGAATGCAAACCTTTTTGCATGCAAGTGAAAAGCGACCATTTATTTTCTTAGTTTGTAGGTTCTTAACCCTTTAAACTCTTAGGTTGGTCATTCCTAGCTTGCATAAAAAAAGGCTGCGGAGCAAAGTTTCGAATGGGGCAAGCTCCCTAAAAAATGAACCTATTGATGGGACATCTTTATTATATGACTGGCACAAGCAGGTTTACGCGAAGTTCAATCTCGTTAAAAAATAAACCTATCAATGAGCACATGTTCCCCCAGAGTTTAAGCTCATTAAAAAATGAACCCATCCTTCGGTAAATAATTGAGTGCTTGTTTTGTTTGGCTCATTAAAACTATCGAAAATTCATACCTTTCGTATTATTTTATACTTTTTTGGACTTAAGGGATTATACTACAAAAAAGGATTACTGGATTTTCCTTCCACTCTTTTCAGACTCTCTAAAATTGAAAAGGACCGAGTTATCTTTGTTGTTAAACTCATTAAAAAAATAGCGACAAACTTGTCCATGCAGGGAAGAGAGAGTTTCACTGTTGCTAGGCTCGTTAAAACATAGCAACGGGTTTGCCCGAAGGGAAAATTATAGAACAGGCATATGTTATCCTCCTCAAGCTTGAAAAAAATAAAGAGGTACTGGTCAGCAATGACTGGGGAAAAATTGGGAAGAAAA
>APFE030974700.1:0-44698 GCA_000404065.3 Pinus taeda | reverse complement strand
TGGGTTGTAATCCTCTCTTCTACTACTTCTATCAATAAAGCTATTTGAGTTTTCCTCCATATTCTTGTATATCTCTGAATCTTGTATTGATATATGCATTTGTATGGTTAGTATATATCTGATCCTATATTGTTTATGGTTATAGATCTCTATGCTTTGATGGTATTATGTTTCTTTAAATCTACAGGTGTTCTTTGAAGTGGGACAAGTAAGGAAAAAGTGGCAAAGCTCTGTCAAAGGGGAGAGGAAACACGCAAGGAGCCAATCGAAAGACTAAGATTGGTACTCTCTGCTTCTCTCTCATCTATTTCTCATAAAGGAAAAAACAAGTGACTTTAGTTTGTTTGTTTCTAAGATAGCTACCTGTCTTAGTGGGGCTACAAGCTCTGAATGGACACTAGTTTTCCTGATAACAGAAATGGACATTGCCAGACATAGAAGTTGAAAAAATATATAACCTTCCTATGTTCAAATTTCATGCTACAAGTCTTTTCAGCTTTACTTTTGTAAATGTTCCAATCTCTTTGTCTCAGTCAGTTTATCGGGTTCCTCTTATTTAGAAATAAGATATAGAATGGGGAATAGAAAATGGATACAAGTATATTAATCTTGGGTTGATTCAATTTGGTATAAATCCACTAGTTTTGCCAAGCTTAAATAATTCTTGCCTTACCTGTGTCTTAGATACATGACATAATGAATTTCAAGATGCATTATTAGGTGGTTTTTAGATCCCATTAAATAATGGCCCAATTTTTGTCTTCATTTCTCCCAAGATATCAATTCTCATTGATAGATCCATCCATTAATGAGTTCTTCCAAACCTTCACCCAATTTAATGGGTTTAATGCTACACCACAATATCATATCGCCCATTTACATACTACTTCCTGCATACAGTTTGTAACTAGTACTATGCTACCTATTAATCCGAATTTGTATAAAAGAGCTCTCAAGGAAGGGGCGATTGTTGCTCTCGGTAATACAACTCCACTTCAACTTGGATTCAGTCAAGTCACAATACCAAAAGAGTGGAATAACGACTACAAACTTTTATCCCAGAAGTATCCCCAACTGGAAAACACATCACGCCAATTTCAATTTGTCACTAGACCTAATGGAACATCAAAAATTCAATTTAAAGGCATAAAAACTCTAGCTAGAAGTCAGTCACATTGTGTTTCTCCATCTATAAATATTTCTTCCAGAATTTCAAAAATCAATATTTCAGCTAATGAGTACTTTCATAAGAAAAGTCATCACAGTCGTCCTTCGAGTTCATGCATATATTTCCAAAATCAAAATAAAAAATATCATACCTTAGAAGTAGGAGAATCATCTAAATCCCATCAAGGACAACATCCAAATTGTCATGATTGTGTCACGATACCTGTCTCTGAGATAAGAATGTATGGTATCCCTAGAGAAAAATATGGAAACAAACTTATACTTCCTAAAAGAAGCCTAGAGCCAACACATATTACTCCAAAATTTAGGAATGGTTTTGTCCATAGCTATCTACAATTCTTGCATTATAGATCACCTATAGAGGCGGAGCCAGAGGAGCAATTCAAGTTGCTCAACTATAATAATTACCAGTCTATATGTTTAGCACAAAATTTGGATGATTTGGCCAAGGATGTTCTAGAAGTCAAGGAGCATGTGAAAATGAATCACCGGGCATATGATACCATGCATGCTCAACAAAATACCCAGGAATATCAATTAAAAGAGATTATTACACAATTAGGAGTTATCAATAAAGTTGTGTCTAGTTTTTCAAGGTTCTCTACCTAGACCTAGACCTCCTCCTAATTATGAAGAAGTTGATAATGAAGGCCCAAAGTTTACTTATTTCGAAACTTCTCAGTATTCCTCAAGTTTATCTTTGAAAGTTCTCTAAATAAAATGTTGATCTTGAAAATATGATGCAATTAGTCAATGGAGCTAATCTAGCCATGGAAAAGCTAACTTAAAAGTAAAATAGAAAGATGCAATATCTATGAAATGAAGATGACAGGACAAGAAGACATTGGTGAATCTTCTAAATATAAGAGAAATAAGACTTTTAATTTCTCACATAAATCTCCAAGGACTACAAGTTTTGATGTAGGTTCACAATCTCAAAGCAATCTGTTTTCCAAATGGGCTCGTCATATGTCATCTACGGAAGCCAAAGATGAGTCTCCTCCCAATATCAACAGTCATGGTTCAACCTTCTTTTTTGATTTTGACTTTTTAGACAGAGACCAAACATTGATCTTATTACAAATAATTAATGCATGGGCTAGTCAAAGAGAACCATAACTAAAAACTACATGGAAACATGTAGTTATTCAGATAACATGGGCATTAACAAGAAATGTCAGGCTTTGCTGGGAAAATTTGAAGAGAATATAACAAGTGGAGATATTAGATAATGAAGAACCCCTCCAAGAAATTTTAATTGCATTATCTCATGAACTTCTAGGAATTCTACCAATTGGTTCTTATTAGTATCCTCAGATGTTCAAGGGTCATAACTTGTGCAACCTAGATTTGTTAGATGAATACTATTGTACCATGCAGAAGTTGCATTACAAAAACCCAGATCACCAAAATGTTGCCTACTTACGACATTATATAGCATCAATTACAGGCAAAGTTCTATATTTAGTTCACCGAACATTGTCCACTGAAGAAATATCAGTTGAAACTCTTTCCTTAGCTTCTTTACAACAACATATTCTTACAATTCTCAGAGATGAATTTGAAACCTATAAAACTCATAAGAATGTTAAGAAGCAGTTGGGTTTTAGTGCTAATCTTTGAAATTCATTTTTAGAAACTTACCACATTGGATGTTTTAATAACTCTTCCAAGAAAGGTTCTCATCTATCCCAAAGTCAAAAGTGTAAGTGTTACAAACAAAAGAATAGATTCTCCAAGAATTATAGAAGGCCTGATTATCAAGAAAACATATCCCGTAGGAAAGGTTATGTGTTCAAGAGAAGATTAAGACCAACTAGAGAGTCTAAATGTTTTTTTTTTGGTAGAAAATACCACTAGGAAAAAAATGTCCATAGAAAAATAAGAAAGTAATTCATAACAAAATCATGGGATTATTTAACTCCACTTATGATCCAATTGATTGGGATCTAGTTTCTCGACTAGCTTCTCAATGTGAATATTTCTCTGTAAATAATGACTCTGATAATGAAGTTGAAAATGATTTCCAGAGGATCACACTTACAGATAACACCGAGAGCGAAGATTATTCTACATATATTTTTGATTGCTTCATGTTTTCCTTTCATAATGTAAAGCACCAAACAGAAAGTCTCTAAAAAACAAAAGGATGCCCTTGATCCTGACCTGATTATTCCCAGGAGAAGGATCCAAGAAAAATTTGATAAAATCAGAGAAACAATGTTTGTTGATTCCCCCTCTAAAGATGAATTTGATCCCGAAGAATTGTTTAAGTCAGGTGAAAAATCTAGCTTAATAAATCCTTGACAAAAAACCATTTGTGATAATGTTCCTGAAGAAATCAGAAATATTGAAGAAAGTTTGCAAGAAGACAGACAACAGATGAATAAATTAGTAGAACAAATCCAACAAAAAATACAAAACCTAGATGAGCTAAATTCCAAATTTGTTTCATCTATGTTTTATAAAACACACACACCATTTGGTTTGAGTACAAAAATGACAAAAGATAAACCAGTAAAAGAGATTAGTGGAATTGGAGATAGAATGGAAATTTTAGTAGCTATTAAAGTACCAAGTTATAAGAGATACCAGCTGGAATCTCAAATAGACACATGAGCCATGAGAAGCTGCTGCAAGTATAAGTCCATTCTAGCCTATTACTGGCAACCAACAAAGGTACATTTTGAAGCTGTTAACAAACCAATTATGCAAATTTCTTATGTTTCTCGTAATTTTCCTTTGCTTATCGATTCAACAATGGTATGTGTAACCTTGTATAATCATGATATTGGATTTGAGATACTTTTTGGCACAGATTTTTTAAAATACAAATGCCTATGATCATTGACAAAGACCAGATAACATTTAGTGTTCAGAATGAAAAAGTGTGTGTTACTGCAAAAAATACTTACACTATCAAGATACAGCCTGATAAAGTGGACAATGTTGAAGAGTAAATTGAAGAATTATTAAAAATAAAATTGACATGCTAACCTTCACAGACAAAAGTCTTAAAAGAAATTTCCCATAAAATCAGAACATAATGCACAGCTGAGCACCCTGATGCATTTTGGTTCATAGAAAAGTTTTTTTTTTCACTTCCTTTTTAAAAGGGCTATAACCACAAAGCTCAAAAGGCCTCTGCAAATCATACGAGTCCTATAGAGCAGAAATTGTGCTAAGAAGAGATTAAACAAATCCTGGACAAAAAATTAATTAAGCCCTGAAAAATTTCATGGGCTTGCCCAACCTTTGATGTTAATAAACATTCAAAGAAAAAACTGTGGAAAAAGATGTTGGTAACAAACAAAAAATCATTGAATGAAGCATTAGAACCTATCAGGTATCCAATACCCAACAAAGACATGCATCTAGGAAAAATCTCTGGTGCTAATGTTTTTAGTAAATTTGATTTGAAAAGTAGATTTTGGCAGATAGACATAAATCCATAAGATAGATACAAAAAAGCCTTTGTTGTTCCAAGTGGTCAATATTGATGGACTGTTATGCCCTTTGGCTTGAAGAATGCACCTTCCGAATTCCAAAAGTGCATGGAAGATATTTTTCATGGTTTTGATTTTATTATTGAATATATTGATGACCTATTAGTTTTCAGTTAGGATGTACTGGAACATAAAAATAATTTAGAGTTTTTTAATCGGCTTGGCTTGGTATTATCTTCTTCACAAGATAAATTCATTATTTCTCAAACTAAGATTGAATATCTTTGGTTGTATATATATCAAGGAAATATCCAGTTGCAACCTCTTGTCTTGCAGTCATTATTGAAATTTTCTAACCAGCTTCCTGACATCAAGTCTATTCAAATATTTTTGGGATGTCTTAATTACATTTAACAATTCTATCTCGAAAAGGTTCAAGATACTAGGGTCCTTCAACAAAGGTTGAAGAAGGGTTCAAAATGGACACCACAATTGACAGAAGTTGTCCAGCGTATCAAGGCTAAGGTTCAAGGTTTTCCATCTCTATCACTCCCGGACCAATCTCTACCTTTCATGTTATAAATTGATGCTTCTGACTCCTATTGGGCTACAATCCTCCTCCAAAAGCATCATAAAAAAGGGAAGAAATGTGTGCTTATTCTTTA
This sequence comes from Pinus taeda, assembly GCA_000404065.3. Classification (NCBI taxonomy): domain Eukaryota; kingdom Viridiplantae; phylum Streptophyta; class Pinopsida; order Pinales; family Pinaceae; genus Pinus; species Pinus taeda. Next base: position 39,399 of record APFE030974700.1, on the reverse strand, counting down.
GGAACATTTTCATATACATATATCAAATATCCTTCATCCCATAAACAAATTATGGCTGTCAAAAACAGGATTAAAAGATTTCATCTATATTTGAAAAGTGTGCATTTCACTTTTAAAAAATATCTCAAACATATGAAGGGCATGTTGCATAATAAAAGGTTGTTAGAACAAGGAAATGCCCGTGTTCTCAGGTGGGCACTCTAGTTAGAAGATTTTGAGTTTGACATCATTTACAAAGCAGGTAGGGAAAATTGCCTTGCTGATATGTTCAAAGAAGGAAAAGAAGTAACCAAGGCTATTTCAGTGAAAAAAATGAAAAAGGAGAAAGATCTAAGACAAGATCCCAAGTTGAATTATGCTCATCATGTCATTTTGCATATTTTTGGGAATGCCTTACTGAAATAATCAGATCATTTCTAGTTGAGATTCAAAAGTTAATATTAGAAAAAAAGTTCAATTCATTAGAAGGAAGATACCTTTATAATATTAACTTGAATCTCTTAAGTAATTATCATGTTTATTTTTGTCAATATTGAGCACCATATTCAATAATTATCTATATATTTGATCCAAGTATCACTTAGATGGAATACTATGGAATACACCATCATACTAGAGTTTTTGAAAGGGTTTCCAATATTATGTATTGTGAAGATATCATGTCTCCTTTCAAACATTGGAGCAAGTGGATGGATGTTCTAATGACTTCATATATTCCTAGAAAAGAAGACTTTGATTGTAGAAGCCCATTTAGAACATTATTGTCACTACATAAGGAAATGGAAGAGGGGCTCTTAGATATGACATTTTAGGATTCGATCTCCTATGCAAAGGGACTACAGTTGAGATCAACTATGACAGTTCTTCAAATGGTCACAACTTTACTATCAGCATGGAATACTTCGGAGCATTTGGAATCCCTCTAGATAGACTTGATCCTTATATGTCATTTTCACCTGTCTTTGCCTGCTTTGGTCATGAACCACCCTGGCTACAACAAATTATTCTTGGTACTGAACTAGATTGGCACATCCAAATCATGATGAAAGTATCAATGATTCTCATTATGATTCTGATAGGATTCCTAAAGGATCAAACTAATAGATTTCTATAGGAAAATAATTCATGCTTTCAAGGGTTCTCTGTAAATAATTTCCTTAGTCTAAAAACTTTACGTACTTTCTTTCGTGGGTTCCTCATGATGAAATCTCCACTGTGTATTTTCTGTCCTTTACTTCAATGAAATTAAATTTGTCGATATGGGTAAGATTATTTAAGACTTGTGCTTTTTCGATTTTCAAGGGTTCTCCGTAAAGAATCTCCTCAGTGTAAAAAACTTCAAGTATTGGCTTTCGTGGATTCCTCATGATGGAATCTCTATTGTGTAATTACCGACCTTTGCTTTAAGGACATTAAAGTTGGCAGTATAGGGAGATTGTAGGAGATTTCAAATCTAGTTCAACATTAGGGAAGTATTGAAAAGATTCGAGGATATTTGAAATTTCTGTATATAAGGAGCACTTGAGCTCATCTCAAGACACTTGTATATTTCCATGTGTTTCCATAATAGAAAAGTAGTCTTCTGTGTCCTTGGTTTGAGATCTGGCATTCGTGCATTCTTGCTACTTTAATTAATTGGTGCTTATTTGCGTTATATATATATATATATAATATATATATTTATATATATATATATATTATATATATTATATATATATCTCCAGAGCTCTATGACTATTAAGCTCTTTTAGATAATCTCAAAAGAAATAAAATCGAATAAAACTTATTAGTATTTTATATCTTGACATCTTTTAAAATCATTCTAATTTAACATACATTGATTGTGCACTAAAAGACCCTTTCTTGAAACCAATATGGCAATTAAAATTGTTATTTTGTAAAAATTTACTTCTTGAATTTTCTTAATTGAAGGTCTTAAGATAAGGAATTGATCGAAATACTTGGATAAGCAAGTAAATTTAGGAAAGTTCATAAAATTATAGAAATATATCATTAATTGTTTAAATTAACATACATTGATTGCACTAAAATACACTTTCTACAAGTTCAATATTGAATTGATGTATCAAAGTGGCTTGCATCATAGTAAGATTGTACTTATTTCCTTAGTCTATGAAACTAGAAATCAATATTGTTATTTTGTAAAATTTTACTTCTCGAATGTTCTTAATTCAAGGTCTTAATATAAGGAATTGATTGAAATAATTGGATAGGAAAGTGAATTTAGGAAAGTTCATAAAATTTTATAAACATATCATTAAGTGTTTAAATTAACATACATTGATTGCACTAAAAGACATTTTTTACAAGTTAAATATTAAATTGATGTACATGATATATTTTAGTTCATTTTAAGTATCAATGTGAGTTGCATAGTAGTAAGATTGTACTTATTTCCTTAGTCTATGAGACTAGAAATAAAAATTGTTATTTTGTAAACTTATACTTCTTGAATGTTCTTAATTGAAGGTTTTGAGATAATTAATTGATTCAAATATTTGGATAGCGGAGTAAATTTAGGAAAGTTCATAATATATAAAATTATCTAAAAACATATCATTAAATTATTTTTGGTATATTAAATTCCAATACTTATGACTTATAATATGTTATGACTAAGCTCCTGTAGATGAGCTTAAAAGAAATAAAATTGAATAAAACTTATTTGTTGTTTACTTGTTGAAGACATCTTTCAAAATTGAATTGAAAACTTATTTCAATCCATTGGTTTTTTTTAATTAAACCATGATATATTTTAGTTCATTTTAAGTATAAAAGTGACTTGCATCATAATATAAGATTGTACTTATTTTCTTAGTCTATGAAGCGAGAAATCAAATTGTTATCTTTTTAATAAGAGTTATACTACAAGTTTTTTTAAACTGGCGAAATAATTAACAATCCATAAATTAAAATTTAACGAACATCCATAAACAATATTAATAAACATCCATAAATCGAAATAATGAATGTATGATAATAAACTATCCATATAAAATATATACAAATTACATTATATGAAGATCAATAAACTGAAATAACAAGCATCCATAAACTGTCCATGAATGAAAATATACAAAGTTTGTATCACATGTGAATGTGCCCTATGAAATGGGCTTGAAAATATACAAACTATCTATGGTCCATTCTAGAAAGTATCACTTCTAGAACTCTTATGTGAGTTCCACTACTCAAAGTAAGCATCCATAATTTGGTATTGCAATATAACACATTTGAATTCAAATTAATTAGAACATTATTTGTACAAAATAAACAATATGGAAATAAATTATTTTGAACTATGCATTTAATTAGTCCCCTAACTCTGACCCAGTCGAGTGTAAATGGAAGTAAGGTGGGGTGGGGATTTGATCAATCTGGGTTTGGTGCTCCCCTTCCTATGGCTCAATGCCTCCATACCCAACATCCCACTCATGCGTCCACACAGCTATGACATTGACACCATTGTGCATCTGGACCTGTGTACACAATGGAAAAGGAAAATTATAATTAGTCTACAAAATAATTAGCATGCATACATGTAACTTAAAAAAATAAAATGTTTAAATCTTGTGAATACAAAAATTTACCTCAAATACTGGTCCATGTGGTTGTGCATAATGACTCTCCTCCACACGACTGTTATGAGGCGGAAATGGGGTTGGAGGTGGAGGAGATTGAGCCATGGAAACATGCACTATAGGAGGTTTTTCTAGCTAATCAACTGCCCCCTCAGATGACCTCATAAGCTCATCTATGTAGTTGGGCTATGTATGTATGTTATCATGAACTTAATAATATAAATGCAATCTGATACAAGTTTATTAATATAAATAATTTATAATTCGATGATAAGAGTCAAAAGTTCCATATCTATGTACCTAGTCTATGTCACATGGGCCATGCACACTCCAAGTGTCACAAATGGTATCACAACACATACATGTATATGAAAAAAGTTGGTCATTCCCTAGAATCTCGAGATATGAATCATCATGTAATGGAACTGGTGGGTCACGAGGAAACAAAGGTGGTATGCTCATCTCTCCACACAATGTGACATGCATAGTGACCAATGTTGATCCAAGATCTTTTGCTTATAGATGTGTTAACGAATTACATGCATAAATTGTAGCTTAACATAGAAATTTAATGTGCACATGAGAGAAGAGGAGAAACACATAATGCATGAAAGAAGACAACAAGACTTGATAACAGAGTTCGTCTGACTTGGACTATGTCTTTGGGCTCTGCTCGATCAATGGAGAGGCATTAATTCATTAAGTGGCATGATAAAGAAGAGTACAAGCATTAGTTACAAAAAAGGATTTTTATACCTCCATACTGAAAAATGGCCGAAAATGCAAAACTTTGATGGAGAAACGGATATCGTCATTACGTTTGTGGCGTCAAGAAATGCTGAAACCATATAAAATTTGTCAAAACTTGACAAAGTGAAAATTCGACCCTCTTGCAAAAATCTACCTTGAACTGCATGTGCTCCCTCCTCTACCTGTGCGCATTGATAAACTACGTTGTTGTGGTACAATGGTAACCCTGGAGAGTTTTTGAGGAGTGGTCGGGGGATCAAATCTTGCCTCTCCCCTTTTGTCCATGAAATATCACATAGTCTAATTTTGGGGGGTAGGTCAACCATACTTGGTGGCCTACTCCCCATTTTCGCAGATGCCTTATTATGAGGGTGATGTGGAGGGGCGACGGGGTTGATAGCTTCTACCTCCCACTATATTTCTGTGTTCCATTATGTGGGTTGTGGGGTGGTGGGGTCATGGCTGCCCACCTTGCTGATTTATGTTGTTGGTTTCGTGGGAGGGGCCAGGGGTAGTGGCCCACCCCTCCACCAATAGCATTGATTTGGATAGGGTTGGAGTGGCAAGGTTGGTGGCCCGCCACCCCCTTTTTTAATATTTTTTTTGTTATATAAACGATCTGTGCATTTTTTAAAATTCGGATTTTGATCGAAGGAGTCGTTTTAACTAGGCAACAATTTCTCCCTGAATCTGGCCGGAGTTGGCTGGATTTTGTCCACCGGAAAATTCCAAATTGTGTCTTCATTAGTCCTACCTAGTTAGAAAAAGTCAACCAAACTTTGACTGCCTCTATCTCCTTCATCTAGACTCGGATTGGACTGGCATTCGCAATGTTGGAATCAGAGTGACGAGCACTTCGATCTGATGTCAAGTTAAGAGTCTTTCCGCCACTTTGAATTTTGAGCCTTTTCCATGCCACTGGTGTCTGGAGATCCACCTGGATCAATCCTCCCCATTGAGGAGCTTTTGGACCACCAAAAGATTTATCAGTCAATTGTCAAGGGAGGGAATTGTTCCCTCACCCTTTCTTTTTCCAGCCATTTTGCCTTGCTAGGCTGCATCCCCTTGAAACCAACTCGAAGGTATTCCACATCTCCTCATTGTGAAGTCCTATTTCTTCTATCAAGGATGATGCCTTCAGGTAACTCATCGAGATACTCTGGTGCAAAGTCATCAACTGTAGGACCTATACCCACCTCTTCTGTGTCCATAATCAATGGTGGCTCATATAGCTTTAAGTTTTCCACATTCACTACGGAGTACATTTGCATATATTTTGGCAAATTGAGATGGAAGGCATTGTTTCCAATCTTCTCCAAGATGGTGAATGGACCATACCGGATTGGTCGCAAATTCTTCCCTTCTCCTTTCATCCTTTCCTTGCTGATGTGGAACCACACTTCTCCCACTTGAAATTGATGGTCGACTCAGTGTTTATCATGTCAAGCCTTGTACCAGGCTTGACTTTTCTCCAACTACTCCTGTACTGCTTGGAATCAACTGGATCTGCTGAATGAACCGTTGTGCTTTGTCCCTATCATCACATCCACTGGAGTCATCGTCCCTTCCAAAGACCATATCAAAAGGGTCTTTTGGCAGGTAACCAAAACATGTCTCAAATGGTGAGCGACATGTAGATGAGTGCACAACTCAGTTGTAAGAATGTTGCACATATATAAGATGCTCATCCCACAACTTAGGATGTTTCCCACAATAGCCTCGCAACAAGTGTACCACGGTGTGTTTGACAACCTCTGTCTGTCTGTCAGTCTATGGATGAAATGTTGTGCTTATTTTCAACTTGGTGTCCATCATCTTCCACAAGCTAGTCCAAAAGTCTCCGAGAAAGCGAGAGTCTTGATCTGACACAATCAATATGGGCAACCCAAAATGGACCCAAACATGCTGAAAGAAAAGATAAGTAGTATGCTCTACAATGATCTACTTTTTACAAGGCATTAAAATACACATCTTACTAAAATGGTCAAATTTGACATACAAATAGTCGTGACCTTTTCTAGACAAAGGAAAACCTCTTACAAAATCCATTGACACACTTTCCCATGGATGACTCGGAATAGGGAGTGGTGTGTAGAGCCCGAGTTTTCTATTAGAGGGCTTTGAAACAGAACACATCACACATCCCTTTACATAGCGAGTCACAATGTTCTTCATATGAGGCCAAAAACAAAATCTTTGTACATGACACAAAGTTTTTTCAATACCAAAATGACCAGACACAAGGGAAGTGCGTGTCTCCTGGATTACGTGTACCCTTTCTCCTGTGGGTATGCACAATTTGCCAAGGTGATACAACAGTTTCCCCTGCAAGTGATAGTTGTCCACCTATGAACCATAGGTTAGTTTTGCATAAATCTCTTTAAAGTCATCATCGTTAGAATATTGTTCAGCATAACTTTCAAAAGATAATGAAGCATTATGCAAAATAACAAAAGCATAAATAGGAGGGCAAGATAGCATATTGGCCACTTTGTTGCTAATGCCCTTCTTATACTTTATTACCAGATGAAATTGCTGAAGAAACCCATCCACCTAAAATGACAAGATTTCTACAGCTTGGTTTGTGACTGAAGATACTGCAAGGGCTGATGATCCGTATGGATGATGGTCTCCTTGCCGATCAGGTAGTGTTTCCACTTTTTCACACTATGGACCAAGGCATACAAATCCTTATCATAAGTGGGATAGTTTATCACAACCTGGGAGAATTTCTCTTAATTGTAACATATCAACTTCTTTTGTTGCATTAGTACAACTCCCATGGCATATCCGCTGGCATCTATCTCGATCTCGAATGGATGTTGGAGATTTGTTAAGGCCAAGACTGGTGCAGTGCTAGTCTTTTCTTTCAATGTTTCGAAGCACTTCTAGTGCTTTCCTCCCCATTGAAAGACTTGCTTTACACTTTCCAATGCGTGTTAAGTTGTTGCAATAATAGAGAAATTGGCAATAAATCTCCTCCAATACTGTATTGCACCCAAAAAGCTACGAACCTCGGTTACACTAGTAGACTTAGGCCAATTTACAATTGCTTCAACTTTAGAAGGATCAATTTTTAGCTGACCATGACCAACAATATGACCTAGGTAAACCAAAGAGGTTTTCCCAAACTCACACTTTGACAATTTTACATAGAGTTTTTTCTTTTTTCAATACATCAAGCACTTTCTTCACATGGCATACATGTTCATTCCAACTTTTACTAAAGATAGGAATATCATCTAGATATACAAGAACGAATTCATCAATGAAAGGCCTAAAGAGATCATTCATGACCCTCATGAAAGTGGTTGGAGCATTACAAAGTCCAAATGGCATCACCATCCATTCGAACAACCCATGTTTGGTCTTGAAGGTGGTTTTCCACACACCCTGCTCCACAATTCGGACCTGGTGATAGCCACTACACAAATCCAACTTGGTGAAATAGATAACATTCTTTAACTGATCTGATAAGTCATTAATACAGGGAAGAAGGTAACGATTTTTCACTGTGATTTTGTTTAGTGCTCGATAATCCACGCACATCCTCCATGTGCCATCTTTCTTCAGCACTAAGACAATCCGTGAGCCGCATGGAGAAGTGCTTGGTCTGATGACCCCTTGGTTCAATAGTTCTTGCACCTGCTTTTTTATCTCCTCCATCTCAACGGTTGACATCCTATACGTGCCAATATTTGGTAAAGGAGCATCATGCTGCAAATGGATCTCATGCTGGATTTCCCTCTTCGGAGGTAATCCCCTTGGTTCTTGAAACATCTCATCATAGTTAGAAATTAATTCACATAATTCCTTTTTATGCACATGATCACAACCCTGGAAATCATCAGATAATTATGCATCTTTTCCCCTTACAACCATAAGCATGCAACCCTTACTAGAATTCACCAACCTTTTCATTTGTCCTGCACTTACAAGGTTGGCATTGATTTTAGTTTGATGAGCACTTACAATATATTCTACCCCATCTTTTGTGATTTGGTATTTGTTTTCATGACGGAAGAAGATTGCCTTTTCTATCATATAGATATGGACTCCCTAACACCATGCCGCAAATATCCAATGGTATCACATCACGTTTTACCTCATCCACTAACTTAGAAGTGATCACAAATTTAACCTTGCACTGCTTAGTTACATTCAGTTTTCCTTTATCATGTATCCATCCAAGTGGGTAAGGTTTTGGATGTGGATTGGTTTCCAAGCCTAGCTTCTTTACGAAGGACTCTGAAATTAAGTTTGCTTTGGATCTAGTATCAAATAGAGTTTCCACTTTTGTATGATTTATGATAACTCTAATATGAAATAGCTCAATTCTCTTTCGTTCATTAGGAAGAGACTCATCTATTGAACTAGTGCCTTCATGTGATTCAGAATTAGCACGAGGTGTAAGAGTACCTTTTGTTCCTGCTCCTGTGATCAATGCTTCATCTCCAGAATCAAATCCAAGTTCTTACTGCACAGTTGTCATTGTCTTCTGCTTGCCTTTTCCTCCATACTTCTTTGGTCTCTTTTCCAGGTACAGTTTCCAATAATTATCGTTGTCACGACCTTCCTTTTTGCGGTGAATGCAATATTGTATTTCTCCTTCATATTTATTAGTTGATGTCGTCCTCTTCTCCTTTCCTTTTCCTTTTACTTTGGGTTTGCCATTTGGATGTTTGGAAGGTGGTTTCTTGAAATGATCATCTCTTTCATTTTTGCCACTATTCTCAAGTTGAATGACCTTTACACTGGCCAAGTCAATAATAGTTGGTTCAAACAATAATAATGAATATCTAAGGTAACTATGTAATGATCCAATACACTTTGTTACTACTTTTGGTGAGTCAAGTGCAATGCCCAAATTAAGTGCTTGTTTTCTAAATTCCTCTGTAAATCTTTGAACATCCTGAGTATTGCCAATCCATTAAGGATTTTTTCTTATAACCCAAGGGATAAAATTGTTCCTTTAATGCAGAAATGAAACTAGGCCATGAGGAAAGAAGATTACCCACACTCTTTCTACTTCACAATTTTCTCTCCCACTAGACAAGAGCGGTGCTACTCAACTGAAGAGAGGCCAACTAAATATTTGCCTCATCCTCTTCGATCTACTGAATCCTGTAGTAGATTTAAATCTACCTAATCCAATTATACAGCTTTTCTGCATTACTTTCACCGTTAAACATGGGAAGATCAAATTTGACATCTAAATTAAAGAAAGGTTTCTTAGATGCATCCCTTGAATTTCTATGATAATGGTGATGAGAGGAAGAAGAACTTTCACTCGTGGAAGGAGAAGGAGGGGGTTCTTCTCCACCAATTCCATGCACTGAACCTTGTTCTTCTAGATTTCTCTCTTCTGCTTTCTCCAGCCATGAAAGCAAGTGACCGACATTTTCTGCCATTGTATAGAATGTTTTGTGGAAATTGTGCTCCTCTTCATGACGAGCCTCTTCATCTTCCATGTTTCTCCTTCGATGTGCACACCCCGCTTCGGGATCGAAATACTTTAGTTTCCATTCTCCTCTTCGGAGCCTATTTCTTGTTAGCATACAAACATGAAATTCACATCTAAAAAGAGCTTCTCTGATACCACTTGATCCAAGATCTTTTTCTTATAGATGTGTTAAAGAATTACATGCAAAAATTGTAGCTTAACATAGAAATTTAATGTGCACATGAGAGAAGAGGAGAAACAAATAAAGAATGAAAGAAGACAACAAGACTTGATAATGGAGTTTGTCCGACTTGGACTACGTCTCCGAGGCCTACTCAATCAATGGGGAAGCCTTTATTCAATAAGTGGCATGAGAAAGAAGAGTACCAGCGTCAATTAAAAAAAATGAGTTGTATACCTCCATACTAAAAATGGCTAAGAAATTCAGAACTCTGATGGAGAAACGGACAATGACATTGCGTTCATAGCGTTGAGAAATGATGAAACCATATAAAATTTGTCAAAATCCGAGAAAGTGAAAATTCGGCCCTCCTGCAAAATCTACCTTGAACTGTGTGCACTCCCTCCTCTGCCTTGGCACACTGATAAACTGTGTTTAAATAATAAACGGTGGGTAGATTACACAACAATTAGTTGTGGCTCAATGGCAAACTTGGAGAGTTGTTGAGTAGGGGTCAGGGGATCAAATCTAGCCCCTCCCCTTTTATCCATGAAATATCACATAGTCTAATTTTTGGGGGTGGGTCCGTCGTATTTGGTGGCTAGCCCCCACCATCTCTGTTACCGCCTTTTTATGAGGGTGATGTGGAGGGGCGACAGGGTTGACAGCCCACGCCCCCCCACTATATTATTGCCTTTCGTTATGTGGGTTGTGGGGTGGCGGGGTCATGGCCACCCACCCCGCTTATTTATGTTTTTGGTTTTGTGGGAGGGACGCGAGGTAGTGGCTGGCCCCTCCGCCAATAGAATTGCTTTGGATAGGGTTGGGGTGGTGTGGTTGGTGGCCCACCACCCATTTTTTATATTTTTTTTGTTATATAAACAATCTATACAATTTGAAAATTTGGATTTTGAACGAAGGAGTCATTTTAACCAGGCAACAATTTCACCTAGGATCTGGCTAGAGTTGGTCGAATTTCATCCGCCAGAAAATTCCAAATTGTGTCTTCATTAGTCCTGCCAAGTCAGCAAAAGTCAACTGAACTTTGACTGCCTCTATGTCCTTCATCGGGACTCGAATTATAGTGTCTTTCACACCATTGGAATCAGGGTGAGAGCACTTCGATCTGATATCAATTTAATCGTCTTTCTGCCACATTGAATTTTGAGCCTTTTCCTTTCCACTAGTGTCTAGAGATCCACCTAGATCAGATGTCCTCTACATGTTATCTACAAGGGTATGCCTAGTCTTAACGTTGAGCTGCAATGACTGCTCTAGCTTCATTGACAATACCATACTCCAAGATGGTCATGGAAATAATCTCGAAGGTGGTGCTACATGTGCAACGTCCCTACGAGCCCTAGCATGATCATAGATACATCCCAATTCAGGTCCATAAAACCTATATCCAATGCTAGTGTAATCTGGCCTCATATGTAACACGAAATTCACATATATATGTTGTGAAAGGTAAATGGGGACCTCATCATGGTGGGGGAACTGGCCCCAAGATCCAATGAATCAATCATAAACAAAAGGGATCGCATCAACATTCTTAAAATATTTGAGCAGAATCATACTAGAATTTCTAGCACAATGGTTTGGAGGGATGACAGTACATATGGGCAAAAAATATGACACCATACTCCAACAGTTCGACTATATTGTCGGATTTTACTTGCATTTTTTGTATTTCTTTTTTAAATCTCATATAATCATATATATGATGATAATTTAGTCAAATATCCGATGACAATTGAATGTATGTGGACTATCCAACAAAAATTCAATTTTCATCAAATATCTAACATTTGACCATGTCAATTACGCATTAAAATACCATAAACATTACACTATATCTATAATATATATAATACCATAAACATTACATTATATCTATGAAATATATAATACCATAAAAATTACACTATATGTATGAAATATATAGATTTTTAAAAAATGCAGATAATAAGTGGATAATAAGAATGCAACTTGCCATTATTCAAATTAAAAAGTAAATTTTTTTATTCAATGGTCCCTTTCCTGTTGTGGAGTACCCTATTAATTACAACCCAATGAGTCAATTTAAAATGGTTTTCCAGAGTGTTACATGTATCAATATTATGGTAAACTTCATATTCTCACTAGTAACATTGAAGAATTATGATCTAACTACTACGAAGTCGTGTGTAAGAAGGAATAGCAATAAAGGAGGAAGACATATTTTGATGCTAGATACAAAAACAATACCCATGCTTCCATAAGGTTTCCATCAAGACCATTTTGCTATACGATGGAGGCATATTCCTCCCCAAAACCTCCTCCGACAATGGTTAACATGTGTTTCCAACCAAAGTTCAAATAACATGTCGGGATCATTAGGAAGAATATTACCATCACTAGGAGGAAGAAGACAAAGACGTCCAGGCTCAAGCTCAACCATCATTTCCATAATTGGAGAAGGAGGTGAAGGAATCCATTCCAATCCTAGGAGGGTTTGTGTTTCCCAAATTAAATTGGAGTGCCCTTAAGGACATCGTCTAGATGGCAACTAGTGGTACACTTAAATTCTCTTCTTTTAGCAAAACCATTCTTCTATTAAGGGCATCCAATAGATTAGTTAAATATATTTTCCATGTCTTTGATTCCTGTGAAGATAAAACCATCGATAGGCCCCCTAGGTTTATACCATTCTTAAAACCAAGGGAAGCTAATTCAATAGCACATGCCCATGTCCTATAGTCAGGTTCAAATCAATATTCCATCATCTTTATCAACTTCTTAGTTCCCATGGCATAAGCACTAGTTTTAAGATATGCATCAATCAAAGAAGTGTACTATGTGGTTCCCAAATTCGAACCCACACCTTGTAAATCTCTAAATAATTACTTTCCTTCTCGGGCTCTTCTCCCTTTTTGTATGAATCCATAAACATGTGTATTTTTACAAGAGCAGACTCAATGAATGATTTTCATTTTTCCATCACAACTAAAATATTTTTTGCCCTTTTATATTCATCTACATGCATGTATGCCTAATTTGTAAGAACTCATTTCCATCTCTTTGAAGAGATTTTTGGTATCTTCCCACACCTGTAGTCTACCACATGTAGAAAGTAATTCTTTGTAAGAATTTAATGTGGGCTCACAACCAAACCTTTTCATTTCTCTTAAAATGGTAACAACTTATTCAGTCATGAGATGTGTATTACACATAGCAAATAAAAGGTCGTAAATATTATTATCAAGAGCAATTCCAACTACTTGCATGCCATGATATGGTTCAGTCACTTTCTTTATATTACTTGTGTCCTTATACAGAGTTAACATTGAGTTGTAAATGTTGACATCAAGCTTGAAAACCAGTTGATTTCATCCCCTTGGAAATCAATTCATTATCTCTGTCTAACCCTCTTTTGGAAAGAAGAACAATAAGTTTTCTATAAAGTGGCATATTGGGAAGGTAACCTGTATCTTTCATATCATGATAGATCCTTTGAAACTCAGAAACATTCCCAAATTCGGCAAATGAATTAATCATCATAGTTCCTTTTTTAACTCTAAATCCCGTATGTTTCATTTTCCTTGAAAAGTTCTTGCAAGTGGCTCAGTCTTTCAGAATTAATAAAAGCTTGCATGATACACTTTATACAATGATCTATGTTATTTCAATATTCATCTTTTGTATCATAATGAAGCGGAGAGCCACACTGTAAAATATAAGATCTCTTGTCAGTTTGTACCAATTCAGACAATGAATTCACCACCCCATCTCCATGTTGTTTTGAGGTTTTGTAGTATCGTTTATAATGGGGTAGCTAATATAAAAATCACAATAGTGATGCCCATCCTCTATAGCATTTACACACTGGAATAGACATTGAGCTAGTTGGATATATGAAAATGTTTTTTGGAGTACAACACAATCCCTATATGGTCTCAATATTTAGAAGTTCCTATATTGCCACTGTTACAGTTCCAACAACTATGTGAAATCATTCGATGCCATCTAGAACTATTGATGAAACCCATATCTATTCCACTTAGTTATATTGTAGGGTCCCTTTTGGTAGTCTATTTTCTTAAAAGTGTTGCAATGCTTCATGTTTGGTACCAACTCTAGCTTCATGGATAAAGATAAGTTGTTCAAACAACCCCTATGAATCTAAAGATATAAGTCAAACTTTCCTTTCCATAAATCACTCTAGATATGTTCTAAAGCAACTCAAATCTGCACTAAAATCCTTCAACTTTCTGGTTTGAATTAACATTGTCTGAGTAGAGAGAAGCAAATTTATGTGCACTTAGCTCCATAAGGAAAACATCATTTTACATTTTCCTAAGTGCACTATATTCCTATTGATATAATTGAATTTTATTGTTGCCTTCGATGAGGAGATCAAGAAGATCTTGTGTATGAATGGTTGCTTCATAGAAATAGGTCAGTATACCTATTAGTGAAATATTCCACTTGTTTACAATTTTGGTAAAAGTTAAGGACCTTGATGACACGAGCATCTATTTAACACAATCTCAAACAACTTTATCTATTCATTATCAACTAATAAGAACACATTAAAATTATATATATATATATATATATATATATATATATATATATATATATATATATATATATATATAATAATAATATATATATATATATATATATATATTTATATAGTATATATATATATATATATATATATTGGATAAGATTATATATATATATACCTATCTAATTGTTACCTGACTCTTGAAATATAGATACTATTTTTTTTCATTTTTAATTTGTTCACAACAAAGTTTCGTCTACCTTTACCCATTTGTGTGACGTTTATCGAAAATTTGGTTGGTCTAATAAGTTTAACCTGTTATTGCATCCTGCTAAAAGGGTGACACCATTCTCCTGGTAATTTCAATGGTGGGCAATGCCATTATTTAATGGAGTGGCAATTTCAGTAAAATTTGCACAAAATTATTATGTTGAGACACCAAAACTGACAATGTTGTTGGAGAGGCAGTTGAACCAGTTGAATTAGTGGCTTGCTCCAAGTTGCAACTCACTACTGCTTCGATCTCATGCTACATGCACATAACTTCCATTGACAATGATAGGCAGGTACACTTAAGTGGCTAAATTAGGGAATCAACCTTCCAAAGATCTTAGCTAACAACATTTCCATTTGATTTTACAGAACTCTGGAAATTCTTTGTATGGAGGAGCGAACATTTTTTGATATTATAGGGTCTAGTGCAATTTTCACCACAAGAGCGAAATCGTTAGGATTTTCTGTTGAAATCAATGTCTCTTATCTTGATGAAGCAAATTCGGGGGTATATCTTGAACATCCATTTATTTTATAGATATTTTAGCTCTCCTAATTTTAGAATCTTGTACCATATGTTAGCATTAAATTATGTTTTCTCCAATAGAGGAAGAGATTGAAATAAAAGGAAAGGTTCTTTGAGTTGGAGGGAAATTGCTTTTGTTATTGTTGACTTAAGGAACGGGACTAGACAACTGGTTTCTCAAGGTTGCCACATAAATTTATTTTTATGGTTTGCTTAGATGTGTGGGGAATTTAAGGATTTCTTCGGTTATAGCTTGAGACCACTAGGGTTTTAAATCAATAATTTTTCTTTTGGTCTCTGTTTCTTTTATTTTCCTTGTAAGTGTATATCTTTATCACTCATTGAGATCCCATTGTTCAATGAGACAATATCACAATAACATTTTTGTTTAAAAGCTTGCTTTTTATTTGGGTCAAGTTGTTGTGACTGTGGGGTATTGTTTTGTCAAAATCAACCACTCTTCCAACTGACTCCAACTATTTTTCTCGAGCCTCTCAGGGAACCGAATCTTAGGTTTTTGGAGGTGTTTGTTACGTGGAACTTAAATATTTGTCAGGATGTGATGGATTGAGCATCGTTATATGTGAGTTTGTATTTTTCAATTTGCATTTTTAAATATCTGGGTAGTTTCAAAGCCCTGAAATTAGTCTAAGATTATAGTTGACAATGGATGAAAGTGTAGTTTTTCATTGAACTAAAATTTCTTATTGGCCTCGTATACCACGTTGGTTTGGCCTAGTATGTCATTGCCCATCATGCTAAAACATGACACCATATGCCCCATCATAGTATTTCCCACAATGTTCGCTCTATGGAAGCGTTTTTGCTATTTCAACATTGTACCTCTATGACTAAGTTTCTGTTATTTTAATAATGTTCCTTTGATTGAGGGTTTCTGTTATTTTAATTATAATGAAATTGTCTATGGCACTAATTTCTATGGCGTAATGTTGATGTTGGCCATAATGTTGTAAGTTAGGAGTTGCAGTTGTGTGTATATTGTTTAACATTACCTTTTTTACATTTTAATTTGCATATGATCTTGATTTCATGGAGTTACCAGTAAATTATTTTGGATTTCGTTGTCATAAAGTCCATGAAGTTTACATGAACTTCCTCAAAGAGTATGCTAGAAGGGTAAAAACAATCGAGTACCATTGAGCTTTTGATCTGTTTCAAGAATTTCAAAGAGAGTGCATTAGATACAACTTAGTGGCCTCCAAATATAACTCTTTGAATATCTCTTTTATGAATAAATTTTTTTCTTAAGATCATTGCAAGTACAATTTTATTAAGATTCGATCTCTCATTTGCATGGGTTTTTGTTTTATTCATAAGATATTTCACCTAGAAAAATGATGTTGAATCACTCTCAGTGTCTTTAAAAGTTGAATAACTTGAACAAGAGCTAGAGCAACTAGAGAAAATGTGCAAAATAGATGGGCTAGAGTTTCTAAATAACAATGATGTTTTACATGTGATTGGACATGTTGAAAATAGCAATGAAAATGAGCAAGTGAAATCAACATGGACACTATTTTTTGCAGTTGAGTTACTTAAGAAACAAGTTAAGAGATATCGATCTCTTATAGCACAAATTGAGTATTTATGTAGAAAAATGGTAAGCTTTCATGCCCACAATACACTGGCATTTAATCTATATAGTGAACATAGGTTCTTGAGGCCAATTTTAAGAGTTCTCTACAAATTGCAACCTGATTGATGACCCATTTTTCATAAATGATTTAAGTTTGGGGATCTGAACTTGTTAGCAGAATATGTTTCCCATTTTTATTTTGCATGTACATTATGATTTAGCTATCTAAGGTTATAATGGTTTGATAAATTTCTCTGACTTTTCTGACATGTAAGATCATATGCCTTTCCAGTATGAAAAAAATTCATTTGGAAGCATGGAAAATTCTGTTAATGGTGGAATAAGAGAGAAAAATGCAACATGAAAGTTGTATCTAATAGACACATTCTATGTTGTAGCAATAGGGAAGAAATTGATGCAAATACAACATAGAATTTTATGCACTTTAAGTGTTGTAGACAATGATTTTGGTCTTGTAGGTGACTTAATATCATGGAGTCTATTGAAAATGGTAAAATTCATTTAAGGGAAATACAAAGGTTGTGTAGGTCTAGATAGCCAAAATTATTGGTGATCTAGAGGGGACACTAGCACATAAGGGATCGTTCATGTAAGGCACTAGTGGGCCTTGGGAATCCCCTTTACCTAACTATTAATTTGTTTGCTTTTGACTATTATTTGAGGGCCATACAAGTACATTTAGATGAATCTCTACAACTATATTTGTTTTGTTATGCTTCTCTATGTTATTATTCATGGCTTTTAGAAAAGAAGTTGCAAGAATCACTTACCATTTTTTATATAATTAATTTTGCTAGCAAATTTCACATACAATCACATCATTTTGTGAATAAATTACATTTTCTATTACAATTGATAATGCTTGAGACAAGCTTGAAAATTTTGTCATTATTAGATAATAAGATTATTTATTTTTACATGGTTCATAGTATAAACTTGTTATAACTTAAGTGCATTCGTACCCACATCTATATTGGAAGTGCTCTCCAATAAAGCACAAGTTGTCCCAATTTTATTTCATGGCATATTGTAATTTCATTTGCAGGTTCATGCTACATAATTGATCCTTCTAAGAGTTTAAAAATTTGAGAACGAGCATACTCTGTTTTGCAGGTAATGCCAACAGAGTACAGAAAAAAATAGAAGCCAAATTTTGGAAAAAACAAGAATACTTCTAGATATCTAAGGTATACAACTTCTAAGCATGCAATTTTCTTGAGTTATCATATTTGAGAAGTCTAATTACATGAATATTTTTATGGAGAATTTCCCACCACAAAACAAGTTGGAAGTAGAGGATTGACATTTTTCTTCTATAGTGGAAGAAATAAATCCTCAAGTAAGAATTGTTAAAACAGTGCCAAAAAATTTAATGTCTAAACCACTTGGGCCATATCATAGAGGCTTCACTGAATGAACCTCTGACGTAGCACATGCATTTGTAGCATACTAAACAATACCCTTAATTTTACTAGATATTGAAAAATACCTTTAAAAATCACATTATTTAACCCCCTACCAATATGAACCCAATACACCTTCCCAATTTAAAAAACCCCTACTTTCACTAGATATTGTAGGCATCCATTTTTTCATTAATATTGTTTATATCCCTTTATATTTTTCATTAACTTTGAGCTCCATTTTTTATACCTACCAATATAAAAACCCTTTGCCCCTATTATATGCTCAATATATTATGTCATTTTTTCCTCAATATATATATCTCCAATATGAATGCATGTGGTATGGTATTGCTCCCCTAGTAAAGGCCTTGTGGGTCATATAAACCACATGAACAAGTGATATTGAAATTCTCAACTAGCCTTACAACCTTGGTGATGAAACTACAGATAATCTACATTACCCCAATACATTATAATTTTTTTGTAAAATGATATAAATCTTCACAAACAACATAAATTCAAGTTAGTAGTGATCCCTTCAAAGAATGGTAGAACAAGAGAGCTAAGTTATAAAATTGGAAACATGGGATAGGTCAATCCTCTTTAATGACCCAACATCTCCTTACCTATGTTTAATTCATGCATTTATTGGCTTGGAGAGATCAGAGATCGACCAATACAATTTCTGGTAAGTCCTCTCTTGATTGTTTTTACTTCAATTTTGGGCAACTTTGAAGTAATACAATTCTATTGTGATCTATTCTATACAGTGATTCTATTTTCTATGGTTGTATCCTTCTATTCCCCCTAGATTTTATTTTCTCTTAAAATATATTTTTAGGCTTTATTTTTTCCTCAAACCACCCAATTTACACATTTCTAAGGTTTCATATGTTTGCCACACATACACAAAAAATAGAACTTCCCAAAAGAACAATTGGTGGTAGAAATGGTCAACCTAAGTAAGTATGTTTTAATTTGCACCATTTTCATGTAGATTATATGGATAGCCACATTACAATAATTTATGGGTTGTTGTTTTCATATTCATAATTCCAAATCATAAGTTAAGTGACAAAACATAAGTTACATGGCTCCAAATCAAGCTAGCCTTAATATAATAGTTGATTCAAATCAACCCTAATATAATATCTAATTCAAATCAAGTTATAAGTAGGTCATCCATGAAATAGAATTCAATAAAGTTTATAGGTTGGTCCAACTCTCTCTCTCCCTCTCTACGAGGTTTAGTCCTTATCAGGTCATTGGTTCAAATTTTATGGAAACCATGGTCCCAACCTCACACAATCCCGTTGACAAAATTCTACAAATCAGAAGATGATCCTTCCATACAATATTAGGTTTGAGTGTATGGAAAAGGCTACATGATCCACCACTTTAGTTTTTGTAACTAGTCTCCATAACCTCTACCATTTCCCTCTAGCTTCTTCTCATAGCTATGTGTAAAACACCAACCTCACCCAACCTGGTGATGGTTAACCTATCGAGTATGAAAATTGCAGCACCTCTTTAAACACTTCGTTAGATCCTTTTATGCTGGTGATTTCTTGAGGGATCTCAAAATAGGATGGATCTGAGTGACAAGGGAATTCACCTCCATAATGGGAGTTTATCTCCATTAGACCTCCAAACGCCTCACAGTTTTTTATTTTTTTGCAAACTGATTTTTCCTAAGAAAAACAGTTTCATGTTGTTGTCATGATTCTCTTCCTAAACATCACGTATTTCAGGTCTATATCTGTTAAATTATGGTATTTTCTATGCTTACAGTAGTTTACTTATTTTTCTTCTTATTAGCCATATATTAGCAATCACATATACATTAAGTAAAATGCAGATAGAACATTAAATGATCAATAGAAAACAAGCCAAGACAAGAGACACAAGATGTGACAGCTAGCCAGGGACAAACCCCAATGCGGGGAAACCCATTGATAAAATATTTTTTTATCTTCAATAGTTCAGCAGAGAGAAATAGTACAAAATTTGCATTCTGTAATTTTATATCAGCAACAACAAACCCTAGATCAGCAAAGTCAAACTTGGTCAAACTAGCTGAAATTGACCTCTAAAATACTTGGTCAATTTTCGGTCAACTTTTCCTCGAACAGCCTAAAGAAACAACCCTTGAACAACCCCAAAAGTTCAGTCAATTTGCAGATTTCTGAAGTCAACTTGCAGCCCTAAAGTAGGGCAGTCAACACCGGCCAAACCAGAGGTCAGATCACCTTGATTTTTGTGCCAAAAATTGCTGCCTGCCTAGGAGAGGCAACCACACCCAATCCTCACTTCTAGAAGGTCAATGCTTGGTCAATGCTGGTCAAAGAGATGACTTGATACCCTTGCGTCCTTCTTTCTACGTCTTCCTTGCCCTAGGACGTCTTCCTTTCAGCTACATGTGTGAGAGACAGAGAGGCTCCTTTTATGCATAGAAGAGAGAGAGAGGGAAGATGAGTGAATTGAATTTTCCAAATGAGGAGAATGCTCCTTGTATTTATATGCAAATGTTGAGGTTGAATAGACGTGACTATTGGGCTTCTGAGCCTACATAAGTTTGTTGGCCGACCTTGACAATTTGTCCATAATCAAAATAAATTCATATCTCCATAAATACTTATCGGAATTGGATGATCTTTAGATCAATCCTACACCTCTCGATGAGAGGAATATAGGAAAAATATCAAAATCCATAAATAAGGTGATCCACATGGAGTTTGGCCCTAGTTTCCAATTTTAACAATCCCTCTCAACTAGGGAGAACTTCATCTGCAATCTATCAAATGTCACTACCATCCATCCATCAAATGCACTGTCCTGTACAACTTGACCCCACTCTGCTTTGCTTTGCTCTGCTCTGCTTTGCTCTACTCTACTTTTCTCGAACTATGAAGAAAAAGAAATGATTGAGGATGTATCATACCATCCTCCAAAAAAATCTACTTTTTGTGGATGATGTCCTCATATTACTGGATGGCAGCATCCGAGACTCTCTAACTTTCTCCCGAATCCTCTAGCTGTTCATCAAGGCCACTGGCATGATTGTAAACTAGCAAAAATCCACGAGCACATTCGCCCGCACTTCTGTAAACGAAGCTCAGAATGCTCATCAAGCCTTCTCATACTCCATTCACCCTATGGACAGGGGACTAAAATATCTGGGGTTCTGGTTAAAACCTTCGAGTCAAAGAATTGCAGATTGGGTCTGGCTGGTCAACAAATTGGAAAAAATGCTAAACTGTTGGAGTCACAGATACCTTTCCAGAGCCAGGCGGTTAGTACTCATCAAATCTGTGCTGGAAGCAACCCCAGTCTTTTGGATGGCACTTGCTTAGATTCCCAGACATATTCTTGCCCGACTTCAGCAAATTTGTAACAAATACCTCTGGGCTGGAAGCTAGGACAAGCGCATTTTTGCTTGGATTGGATGGCAAAATATTGCACTCCCAAAGAGGTGGGGGGGTTGGGGCCTAAAGGATCTTCCATTATTTGCAAAAGCACTGGCAGCAAAAATGAGCTGGTCGCTGCTAACAAACCAGAACTTATGGTCTCGTCTATCATACTATAAATACATTTGGCCACTTGATATACTGGATTGGGTAAGGTTGCCTAGCTGGCATAGGACAGGTATATCAATTGTTTGGAAGGCCTTACTGTTCTCATTACCCCTGATCAAGGATTAAACCTGGTTTGGAAAATAAACGACGGATCTCTGGCTAGAATAGGGATGGACCCATGGATTGGCAGCGGAGGTAGGCATACCCTATCACAAGACCTGATTCGGTATCTACACTCACGTGACATTACAGTAATTGCACAAGTTGCTAATCAGGAAAAATCCGGGATCTTTCACCAGGCATGGAAGACGACGCATCAAGGGAATCTGCCACATAGATGGCATTAGGAATGGCAAGATTACAGAGAATCCCTAATCGAGTCTCACATCAGAATCAAAGACAGTCCGGATGAACTCATTTGGAGTAAGGCAGAGAATGGAAAATACTCTCCAAAGGCCAGATACATCTCACTAATCAGTCATAAAAAACCTGAACGCATCTCGACTTGGTGGCACAACATTTGGAAACTAATAGCTCCGCCTAGATCAAAACTATTCTTCTAGTGCACATTGAGGAACAAGGTACCTACAGGAGAACACCTAATGCATAGAGCACTATACGGCCTGACATGGTGCATGCTGTGCAAAGGCGCATCTGAATCCACAGAGCATCTCTTTCTGAGATGCAGTGCTATACTTGACTTATGGCGATCTCTCTCTAACCTCATCACGTTCAATGGCAATTGGGAAGGATCGGACCTGATTGAGGCTTGGGAAAGTTGGGCTCAAAGACACAAGGGATCGAAATGTACAATCCTCCCGATTCTCGTAAATTGGCAGATATGGAAGGCTCGCAACCGCACTATCTTTGAAAACAGGCTTATCAACTAGCCTATGATCGAGGCTGCGATCACAGCTACCTATAGGGAACTCCCAGACCCTCCGCCCCCAAAAGAACGCAATCCTCAACCACCCCCATGCATTGACATAAACATCCCTTGGGCATTCTTTGATGGTGCTGCAAATCATCAAAGCTGCAGGGGTGGTTTTATCTTACATTTGAATGAACACCATCACTTCAAAGTAAAAATGGGCCTAGGCACAGGAACTAACAATTATGCTGAGCTCATAACCTTATGACATCTACTCCATTTTTCCCTGAACCACCAATGCACCAGCATCAATATTTTCGGGGATTAAAAAATTGCAATAAATTGGTTCAATGGCATATCTGACTGTCACATTCACGCACTCAGCATCATCTTAAATGAAGTATTTGTATTCAAGGCAGCTTTTAACAACATCTCGTGCTCTCACATTTACAGGGAACATAACGAACATGTTGACAAATTATCCAAGGAGGTCGTGTTGATGAACAAGGGCATATGGGAAATCGCAGAGGTGAAGGAACAAAATGAATACAGATACTTCCACTGGCCATATATAGACCAAGAATACCAGCATGCACCTAATCCTTAAATACTGAAGGATTTTTGTTTTTTTTTATGCAAACAGTGCTCTTTTTATGATGAACATACATGCATATTTTTGTGGGAAAGATACAGATTCTGCCTAAAGGCAAAATGTGTACAGTTTTTTAAGATAGACCTATTCACAGAGAAATATCTATTTCCCTGCGTGGTATATATATGTAAATATGGAACACTGTTTACACACAGTGGAAATCGCAGATGCGTAAAGCAGCTACAATATGTAATTTTTCCAAACTTAATGAAAAATTACGGATTTTTCCAGTGGAAAAATCATACCATCCTCCACTGACCCGAATTCAGTCTCAGAGTCTGAACCACTCTCACTGATCCTAGATCAGTATCATTGATCCCAGATCAATGGAGGTCATCCTAGCATAGGGAGTACGGTAGATACAGCGATGCGTCAATCGATACTACTACTATGGTCCCTATCCTCATTTCCCTACTCATTGATCAGATGAGAGGTACTTCCCATGAGTCCCATACTGCGTGGGTAGGGTGCCTCGACAGGAGAACTAATCATCCTATCCACAGGAGAACGAATCATCCTATCCAGTGGATGCCATAGAGAACTAGTCATTCTGGCCTATAGGAGAACTAATCATCCTGCTCCACAGTTGCCACGGATAACGAATCATCCTATCCCACAGGAGAACTAATCATCTTGTTCCACAGTCGCCACGGGGTGTCACAGGGGAAGATTGAACCTCTACCCTATACATAGTGCACCACCAGGGGATGGTGAGTCGCCATGTGGTCACATGTCACTCCAAGAAGTACCCCGTGCTCCCCCTAGAGCTCCCAGAGATCAATACATCATACTCGACCCTCATAAGAGTGTCTCTGAATGACACCAAGTCATTCTCAGAAAGTCAGGAATTTGAACTTTCCTAGGGGCTTTGTCAAAATGTCGGCGACCTGTTCATCTGTACTGATATGTTAGAGCCTTGTTGCTCCTCACTACACCATATCTCAAATATAGTGGTACCTTATATCAATATGCATGGAGCGATCATGAAATATGGGATTCTCTGATAAATGGATCCCACTCTGGTTGTCACACAGAATCACGGTGGTATCCAAAGTAAATCCAAACATCTCACTAAAGATATTTCGCAACTAGATTGCCTCATAGGAGGCCATGCAAGTAGCAATTTACTTTGCCTCGATGGTGCTCAAAGCCACTGACTTCTTCTTCATGCTCATCTAGGATATCGAGGCAAATCCCAAAGAGAAACAACACCCGAAAGTGCTCTTCCAATCCACCACATTGCCCGCCCAATCAGCATCAGTATACCCAAGTAATCTCACATCTCCGATAGTATACCCATGTACTCACATCTCCAACAGTGTATCTCAACCCATGAGTGATTGTGCCATGAAGATATCTCAACAGATTCTTGACACCAATCCAATGTGAGTGGTGAGGCTCAACCATATGTTAACTCAATGTGTTGACTGCAAAGCATATATCCGGATGTGAGTTTACCAAGAACATTAATGCTCCAATGAGTTGACGATACTCGATAGCATTTCGTAAAATGGGTCTGGAAACACTATTGCTTAACTTCTTGAAGTCAAGATCCAATGGGGTAGTTATGGGCTTGCAGTCCACGATGCCGAATCTCTCCAATATCTTCACCACATATTTTCCTTGAGATAGGGAAATCTCCCCTAGTTTCTACCAGACTTCTTGTCCTAGAAAATAGTGCATACGTCCTAGATCTTTCATCTCAAACTCAGAAGCTAGCTCCCTCTTACATTTGTGAATGAGAGGATTTGCACCTATTAGAAAGAGATTGTCAACATATAGCACCAGTATGAGAGGTTTGTCATCTATAACCTTAAAGTAAAGGTTAGGGTCGGCTTCACTCCTAGTGAATCCCAACTTCATCAAGTAGTTATCGATCCTCTCATACCATGCTCAGGGTGCTTGCTTTAGCCCATAGAGGACCTTCCTCAACCTACACACATGAGATTCTCGATCATAAATCTCAAATCCTTAGGGTTTCTCCACATAGACCTCCTCTTTGATTGAACCATGTCAGAATGTAGTCTTGACATCCATCTGATGTAGGTTCCATCCTTGCGAAGCAGTAAGGGATATGATCGAGTGGATGGTGGTATATTGGGGAACAGGTGAAAATATCTCATCATAGTATATACCTTCCTTCTAGGAGAATCCACGAGCGACAAAACGAGCCTTATAATTTTCCACACTTCCATCAACTGCATGCTTTATCTTGTAAAGCCATTTTGAAGTGACAACTGCTTTGTCCTGGGGTCTAGGGACCACATCCCCAACATCAATTTTCATAATGGACTCATATTCCTCGGTCATAGCATCCTTCCATACTTGATGCTTGCTGGCATCTCTGAATGATGAAGGCTCACTTTGGATGATCGTGCTCATGATGATCAGGTATCCCTGATACCTGTTTGGCTTCTTACTTTCACGGAAGGTTCCTCGAGGTGCAATGTGTCCTTTAGCATCATCAAGTGTCCCCCTAAGCGATGATGGCCTCTTCTTAGAAGAGGAAGGCTCTTGCGAAGGAGGATCAATAGGATCTAAAGATTTTTCTACATGGGCATTGTCTCATCTTCTTTTTCCTTTGGTTCCCGGTGTCAACTTCTTTAGATCCCCTTAAAGTAGGAATATTGTCTACCTTGCTAAGAGCCATATCTTCATCAAAGGTGACATCATGACTAATCTCGACTTCCCTTTGACAAACTACATAGATTCTATAGCCCTTAGCATTTTTGCTATAGCCCACAAAGATTCCTTTCTTTCCAGATGCACCCAATTTATTCATTTTTTCTTTAGACACATGAAAATATACAGGGCTTCCAAAAATTTTAAAATGAGATACGTCAGGTTTCTTACCGGTGAACATTTCTTCGGGAGTCTTGGAACCCAATTCTTGATGAGGGCATCAGTTTTGTACATATACGACAGTATTTATAGCTTCGGCCCATAGAAACTTTGGAAGTCTTTGATCATGGAGCATAGCACTGACAGCTTCCACAATTGTACGATTCTTCCTTTCTGCCACACCATTTTGTTCAGGAGTGTATGGTGTAGTAGTCTCCCTCTTATTGCCAGCCTATTTGCAAAAGTAATGAAACTCATTGGATTCATATTCAGCCCCATTATTAGTCCTTAAGATCTTGATCTTCTTTTCGGTTTGATTCTCGATCAAGGCTTTGAAGTGCTAAAACCAGGAGAACAATTCATCCTTCTTTTTCAAGAAGTATATCCAAGTCTTGTGAGAATATTCATCTGTAAAAGTGTGGTAATATAAATATCCTCCCAAGGAGTTCATAAGCATCATACCAGATATGTCTGAGTGAACCAACTGCAATATATCGGAGGTCTTGCTTTGGCTTGAGGGGAATGGTCCCCTTTTGAGCTTTCGTTCGACACATCCTAGACATACACCTTCTTGCTCTAATCTAAACTTAGGCATCCCGGTCACCATTTTTCTTGCATTGGGTAGAGCTTTATAATGAGGGTGAGCGAACCTCGGATTCCATAGTTTGGACTGAAGA
Source organism: Pinus taeda (assembly GCA_000404065.3). Classification (NCBI taxonomy): domain Eukaryota; kingdom Viridiplantae; phylum Streptophyta; class Pinopsida; order Pinales; family Pinaceae; genus Pinus; species Pinus taeda. The sequence goes on along the minus strand of APFE030974700.1, from coordinate 12,429 downwards.
GATGTGTCACAAGATATGACACCCAACGGACTTCCACTGACCTGATATAATTAATCAACTCGAAACCCAACAGTAAAAGTATCTTTAAAGTTCTTTTTCCATGCACGTACCTTGTCACTGAAGGCCACCTTGTAGCCTTTGTCTTCCATTACCGAAATGGACACCAAGTTCTTTTTAAGATCAGGTACATATAATACATCTTGTAAGTGGATGGTATTACCCTGATTTAATTGAAGAGTGACATTTCCTACGCCTTTCATGAGATATTTTGAATTATCTCCAAGAAAAATTTCCGGGTCGGTTTCCTTCTCTATCAGACTATAGAGAGCTTATTTGTAACCAGTGAAGTGCCTTGAGGCACCACTATCAATAAGCCAATTTCCCAACGAGTCCAGGGGAGCAGCAGTAGATAAAGCTACTGATAGATAATATTCATCTTGCTTACTGTTAAAATTGTTAGATTCATACCTGGAATTTCTTGCCTTCTTGAATAGTTGTCCTCTTCCTTGATTGTTGGCACTTCTTTTACCTCTTCCATTTGACTTGCCATTCCTTTTATTTCCTTGAGAGGGATTTGGATCATCGTCCTGGTGTGAGTCCCTTTAATCAGGGCACTCCCTTGCATAGTGACATGTTTTATTGCAATTGTAACATCGTCATTTTCTTCCACCTTTTCGTCCAGCCTTTCCTTTGAATTTAGCCCCAGAATTGTTTCTTCTTTTAGTATGTGAAGAAAAGGTAGAGGGATGACCTTTAAGTATGGGCATTTCTTGCTCTTCCATCCTTGTTTCTTCTTGAATGCATCAGGCCATTAATTCCTCAAATGGTAGTCCTCCAAGAGTTGTGAGTGTCATTTCCCTGTCAGGAATTACTTCCTCAATAGAAAGGATATCGTTCTTGATCTCAGTGATCCTTAAGAAATATGCTTGCATACTCTCATCTTTGCCCTTTTTAATTTCCTTTAGCTTATTTCCAAGAAAAAAGACTTGATTTGCATCATTAAATTTAGATAAACTCACCAGTCTATCGTAGATTTCCTTGGAGGTCTTCAACTCGAAGACATAGGCCACCAAGCACTTGTCGATAGAGTCCTAGATGATATTCCTTGCTTTGACTTCTCCCTTGGTCCACTTTTTCCTAGCAACAGCAGATGCATTTGATGAAGGCTCAACAATCCCACCTCTCACATGGTCCAACACTTCCTGCTCTTCTAATGTTAGATCGAGAGACATCTTCCATCCATGATAGTCAGACTTCTCACAGAGTTTGTCTTCAGCAGGGAAGTGTGTTGAGGACCCCATGATTTCTTTTTAAGATAGCCTTGCTAACCTTCTCTTCGGTGATTTCTCTTGCTCTTGCTCTTGCTTGGGCTTTGTCTTCACCTCAACTCTGATACCACGTTAAATTATGGTATGTTCTACACTTAGAGAAGTTTACTTATTTTTCTTCTTATTAGCCACAGATTAACAATCACATATACATTAAGTAAAGTGTAGATAGAATATTAAATGATCAACAGAAAACAAGCCAAGATAAGAGACACAATATGTGGCAGCTAGCCAAGGACGAACCCCAATGCGGGGCAACCCTTTGATCAAATATTCTTTTATCTTCAATAGTTCAGTAGAGAGAAATAGTACAAAATCTGAATTATGTAATTTTATATTAGTAGCAGCAAACCCTAGATCAGCAAAGTCAAACTTGGTCAAACTAGCTGAAATTGACCTCTAAAATATTGGTCAATTTCCAGTCAACTTGTCCTCGAACAGCTTGAGGAAATAACCCTTGAACAGCCCCAAACGTTCAGTCAATTTGGAGATTTCTGAAGTTAACTTGCAGCTCTATACTAGGGCAGTCAACACTGGTCAAAGTAGAGGTCAAATCACCTCGATTTTTGTGCCAAAAATTGCGGCCTACCTAGGAGAGGAAACCACACCCAATCCTCACTTTTGGAAGGTCAATGCTTGGTCAACGCTAGTCAAATAGATGACCTTTTTCCCTAGCGTCCTTCTTTTTTATTCTTCCTTGCCCTAGGACGTCTTCCTTTCAGCCACAAGTGAGAGAGAGAGAGGCTCCTTTTATGTGTAGGAGAGAGAGAGAGAAGATGAAAGAATTGAATTTCCAAATGAGGAGAATGCTCCTTGTATTTATATGCAAACGTTGAGGTTGAATAGACATGACTGTTGGGCTTCTGAGCCTACATAAATTTGTTGGCCGACCTTGACAATTTGTCCATAATCAAAATAAATTCATATCTCCATAAGTACTTATCAGAATTGGATGATCTTTAGATCAATCCTGCACCTCTCAATGAGAGGAATCTAGGGAAAATATCAGAAGCCATAAATAAGGTGATCCACATGGAGTTTCGCCCTAGTTGCCAATTTTAACAATATCACATAAAAATATGTAACAGGTTCACACTATCCACAATCTTCACTACTTTTTATAGAAAGTTAGGGCTATTTCTATCTAGTGATAATGATAATTTTGATCCCTGATTCTATCAAACGAGTATCGTGCCTCATCATCAACTAGTCACTGATATAGGGCTTCAAAATTGACCTCACCCAATCTAAATTATTTCTCAACAAGCGTGATGTTGTCTCAATGAACACATTTTTCTTAAATGAAGTTCTGGAATCGTGATTTAGAGGTCAAGTACTTGGATAGCTCAAAAGAAGCACATACAACATATTTGATATCAGCTTCCAAGAGATTCAAGAAACATTGTAGATATTCATTTTTTGGTTTTTTGAGAGAAGTGCGAAACTATATTGACAATCTCAAGACAACACCTTAAATATAGTTGTTTCAAGAGGTCGAATAGTGTTGTCTTCAGGATCCTCACGATGTTCAAAAACTGGTGGAAAAATAGAGACCTAGGAAGATAAAAATGATAAAATATCTAATTGCATGCTGCCAAGGGAACATATAGCATATAATTGACTTAAGGTTATACTCAACGTGTATGATTTTAAAAATATTTGTCGCAAGGACTGAACATGGTTCACTTGGTTTAAAAGAGTTTGAAAAGGCTAGATAGAGTCTCGATATCAAAGCAAAGTTTTTTTTCCTTCTTCAACCATGGGCATATAAAGTTGATGCAAGGTTTATGTGAGCTCACCCTTTTGAATTGTAAACCTATTGTTTTTTCATTTTCTTGGATTCTAATGAAGGAAAAGATTCAAAATTCAAGACTTGTGTTGAATATATCTCACATGAAGCAACCTTCATGACTTTATTAATTGTATTTGGAATTTGATTCCTTGACATAGAGAAAATGAAAGGTGGATACACTAATGGATAGATGTTAAGACAAGAGTCATTGTTTGAGTGCAAGGTTATGTGAGGTTTGATATTAACTTTTAAAATAAAAAAGAACAAGGCTATAACAAAGCAGTGGTAACAAGGGTTTACACAATTGCAAGGAAACTCTTTTAATAGACTCAAGTTAGGGAAACAAACTTGAGATACTTTCTTAAAATTGAAAAAGTTTATAGAATATGATGCTCAAATTCAATCTTTCTTGCACTAGCTAAAGATGGCATATGGGCCAACCAAATCTTTCTTTAGATTCCTTGTAACAATGGAAGCAATGAAACAATCAACGTTATTAACAACATTGAAGGGAGGGTTAATAAAGTAGATATCAAAAAAGTATTTGAAATCATTATAAGATTACATTTCAAACACAAGTTGATATACAAAGAAAAGTGGTCGTAAAAATGTCTATTTGTGTAGTTCCTTGATGCTTTTCTAATGAACACCAAAGGCTATGTGATCATGGTTTAATTTTAAATGAGTTAATCACTATATTGGAAAAAAGGCCAATGATAAGTCTCAAGGGCTTGATGACTACTCATGTGAATTTTAGAAGGTTACATGAGATTATGTCAGACCTGACCCATGACAGGGGTATAACGAAGCACTTTAGTGACAATCATTTAAGAGTTCCTTCATTGAAGGTTTGATAATGTTCATTCTGACACTTGGATATGTTGAGTTAATCACTAACAAACACTTGATAATGTTATTCAATGTCACATTTAAAATCATAGACAAAGAATTAACACAGAGTTCGAGGCATATTTTCCAAAGATCATTAGACATGGTCAAACAAGTTTCACTAATGGGTGTTATATTATAGTCAATGTCATTGTAATTTAACATGGAAAGAAATAGGCCAATGAACTAGGTTAGAAGACATGTTCATTAATACTAACTTTGAAAAGGCCCATGATATGGTGTGATGACCATTGGTTCTTTCTATGTTGAAGGCCTTGGCTTTTTTCCCTTTCTCCATTTAAAGTGATGGAAACATTTTTTATCGATGTTATTTCCTTGTCCACTAACTAGGCTAGGTTAGGAAATTAGCTTGTTCAGGGAATTTTGATAAGGTTTCCACCCTGTGTTTTCCCTTTTTGTGATACTAGCAAAAGTGTTAGATCACCTTCCTTAGAATAAGAGTGCTCAAGGCCTTATCAAAGGATTCCCCCTTTAACATGGAGATTCTTAACTTGTAAAAGGATTTGTTATAGTACCATGGGCCAATACCATGGCTTATCAATACCACATGTCCAAAAAACTATAACTCATTTCACAGTATATATATATATATATATATATATATACATATATACATATATACATATATATATACATATATACATATATACATATATATATATATATACATATACATATACATATACATATACATATACATATACATATACATATACATATACATATACATATACATATATGTATTAATTTAATAACTTTTTTAATTAAAACTGAAAAACAAAAATACATAACTAGTTTCAAAATAGATCTCAATCCTCTATTTACAACTATTACTAAAAATATTTTTTAAAGATAAATCTTTACCATACACCTATTAATTATTGATAATTAAATTTAAATTATGAAATACTTATTCCAAAATATACACCTCTAAAAAGATTGTATAAATGTATTTATTAATATTATTGGAAAATAATTATTATGAAGCGCACTTAAACAACTTTAATGATTTCCAAGTTGTAACAACCCTTGGTTGATTTTCCATGTAAAAAATAGAAGGCCAAGGTCATGGTACACATATTCCAAGCTGAATGGTGGGAAAAACATTCTCGTGGGGATCAATTTCAGTTTATTTATGGCTAAGGAAATTGGCAAAGGCAAAGAGGCATTAATTGGAATTTTATTTATGAAAATAAAGGAAAATTTGAGAAAAGGAAGGTGAAAGGTCACATAATTACATGAGAGTAAAATTGTAGGAAAAATAGAGGAAAATGAAGAAAATAGAGACATCAATGACAAAAGTCTTATAAGGATGAGTTCATAGACTTTTATCAGTTCAGTTTTGGAGCTCTATTATATTCTCTCATTCTCTCACACCTAGAGAATTCTTGGAACATGTTTGGAGCACTCTAGTATTCACTTGGATTTGGAGGAAGAAGGAAAAGGAAAGAAGGAGAGCGCAAGGGAACAATGTGTTCAACAACTACATTGGGATTGCTTTGCAAGTATAAAGTTTCATGTATGATTTCCTTTCCAGTTTTTGCATGCATGGTATATGCATGTGGTTATTTGGTTATGATCTGTCATTGGCATGGAGGATTTCTTGGATTGACAATAGTTTTTCCTAGCCTTGCCATTTCCTAGATAACCTTGGTGTTGTGGGTTTTCCCATTTGTTTTCTGATTGGTGCTCATATTCCCTATGGTTGTGGGTTGAGTTACTAGTTCCTCGAGCCTTGGTTGGACAAACACTCTGAAAGCCCTATAATATCTTAGGTTGAGTTACTAGTCCTGGAGCCTTGGTTGGAAAAACACTCTAGAGCCCTTGGTTGGTTCAGTTACTATACTTGGAGCCTTAGTTGGACAAACACTTTGGAGCCTTGTGGAAATTGCTGGTTGTGTTACTAGTCTTGGAGCTAGGTTGGAACAAATGTTCTAGAGCCCTAGATAGCTTGGGAAGAGACTGATCTAGTGATGGGTAGTGATGTCTGAATGTGAGTTGGAATCACTCATTGAGGGTTAAGGTAGTTTGGACTCTCGGATCCTTGGTTTGGTTTTGATTGGTTCACTCCATGAGATTTCACATTCACACTTGGAATATGGCACAAGGGTAATTGGCTAAAAGAAAGATTTGGTTCAACCTAATATATGGTTGGGTGGTATGTGGAAGTCCCTGACTTGGTTGGTAATTTAATATGGAAATAAGAGTTATTCTTCTATTCTGATTCATATATGTATGTTGGCAACATGTTGGAGATATTATGGCTGAGTTGTCATGGTTTACATGTTGGTTAATTTATGATTATATGTTGTCTATATGATGTTTATCTTCTATGGTGCTTGTCATGAGTTATTTATCTATTGATTGGAAAATGAATGTATGCACTAAAAAATGTTATTGTATCTATTATGAGAGGGTATTATACCTTCTTGGTGAATCTCAAATACATTTTAGATCCCTATGTTCAGATATGCATTCATGACCTGTAGATTACATGTTCACCATATGTTTGAAGAAATGTCTGTCATGGTTAGGCTTGGTTAGGTCAAGTCCTTGATCAAGTTTTGTGTTAGAGTATTTTTCTTTGTGTCATTTATTGTTTTGGAAAGTCTCATCAAGTTTTGGGCTAAGATATGGAGTCTAGCCCTGAAAAGGTGGCATAGATTTCACGATTGTAGGCTCAGAACTCGGAAATTAGGATTACAGTTGCTACCTTGCAAAATTATGCATGTGACTGGAGACCTACAGTTGCATGGATGTATTATTTTTCATGTGATGGAAGTCCAAGTCAATGAAAAAGAAGTCTAACTCAAGGTTAGGGCACCTGGAGTGGTTGTTTGGCTCCTAGGGGTACTATAGCTCTTTAGGAAGGTCAGTATGTTTCTAGTTGTTAGCCCCATTTTCTTAATTCTATCTACGAGGTCGGGCCATATCATAGTAACTCTTTGTCACATGTTTACCCTAGTAAACTGGTGAACTTGGGTAACTGTGGGAGGAGCGTGTTACAGAATGGTATCAGAGCATGGCTCAAACACTTCGACAAGATACGTTTATTGATAGCCCATTCAACCCATCTAGCTAGATGCATGTTTTTATGCATGCATTTTCATGGTTATGGTTGTCATGCATGAGGTCATTGCATTTAGCTTATATCATCACGATGTTGATATGTTGGTTGAGATAGAGTAGGAGTTGAAGATCATTAAAGTGAGGTTGTAACACTGGACCTTGGGGTAAAAGCATATCATCATACAAGAATTGTATGTTGGCATGTAGGCATGATGGTTAATGGTTGTTATAAGCATTATGGCTATGTACATGTCTGTCATTCTAATTCTGTTGTGGTTACATTCATGATAGATGCTAGTTGATTAGTGTGGTCATATGCACATGTGCCATATATTTATGCATGGTAGTAACTTTTTGTAATATGTATTGCAGTCATAGGCATGATGAGGATGGTCATTATGGTTAAGATCTTGATGGTATATCTATCATGTTAATCTGGATTGGCCTATGCATATAGTTATGGTTATGATATTCAAGTATGAGTCAATATACTTATGATATTGTGTAGTACTAATATGGACTAACTCATGCATATGAGATAGCCTCCCCTGAGATACATTGAGGTGTGAGTTTCATTATGTCATCTATTTGGTGTTTGACTATTTGGAGTCTATTATGTCATCTATCTATTATTTGAATGTTTAATTAATTACATGATATGAGTGTGTGTATATAATATTGCTTGAAGGAATAACATTATTTTGAGAAGGTTCTACTAACACATTATGTGTTGAGACAGTTTATCTGCACTTAAGTGTAAGTGGTGCTAGTTGTAGTATTATGATTTCTCATTGTTAGTTGATTATGACATGGTTTTTAGTCTTGGTAACGGTTGATTTCAAATTAATAGATATGATGTCTTGATCTTTGGAACATGTGGCTGATATGTGTGAACAATTGTAGGGAAACATGCTTGGTATTAGAATGAAAAGGTAATAGTTGGTTTGTTTATATAACTAACAACTGGGTGATGTGACAGGATATAGTAAAACTCAATTGCAGCAGGGTAAAAGTTTAAAGAAGTGAATTGGGTGAGAATTCATATGGCTATGTTTGGAAACCACAATTCCAAATGAATGAGTTCTTTTCATACATGAAGTCTTCTTAACCTTCATTTTTCCTGACATTATTTGGATATATGTTATATTCATGAACATGTATTTGACAGGTATAACAACCAGTTTACAATTATGGTTGGATTTGTTAAGGAATTGGAGTCCCTTGAGAAATGATATGTGTGTGTGTTCATTTACAAGGCAGTGTGCTTGAGTACAACAAGGTAAGGTAACTGATATATTTTTAGATTTATTTATGCACTAAAAACTATACGTTTATGGCAGTATGATGTAAGGGATTGCATGGAAAAGGGGACTACCATGAAATATTGAAGAAGGATTGGGTTGAGATTTCCCTTGGAGGAAATGGAAATCCATGGGGATTGAGTCATGGTGTATGTTGAAATTTTTATGATTTTAGTACTTTTTGATTCGTTTGAACTTGATTTTCAGTTTTACTTATGTTTGGTGCATGGCCATGCAACTTTTTTTGTGGTGTCAGATTGTTATTGGTTTTCTATCGTTTTTCTTCTCGCTTCCTTCTTGTTCTTGCCTTTTATCTTTTGAGAGCCTTGAGATTTGGTTGAGGAAAGAGGAAAGTTAATGGAGCTCAGGGAGAGATGAATGAAACACAATGGGTAATGTAAGACCTAGATGAATCATGGTGCATGAGTAAAGGGTAGTTGAAGAAAGAATATGATAGCCAATTAAATTGGTTGGGTCCATTGGGGTATGTTATAGTCGGTCTAGTTATCCCTCCGTCAGAGATCAAAGCTCTTTTTTGCATTTCATGTTTAGGTGTCCCATCAGTTTCAATCAGTTGCATTTCGTTAGGCATGCCATAACTCTGACGGAATGGTTTGTGTCACTCATTCCCCTCATGTTTGGCACTGTTGGTTCAGGTCTGTTCATAAAAATCAAGAGGTCAAATTTTTAGGTCATGACAAGTGTTCTCGGTCATTAGGTCTAGTGTTAAGTCAATTTTGTTTTGCAAAGTATAAGAAGACCATCAGGCCAGAGGGATGTCCTCGATAGGTGGTTACCTCAATAATTTTTATCATTATACAGATAGATTAGGACTTCTCTTCAAAACTCTGTTTTGAAGATAAGTCGTCATCTCATTTTTGTAATAAATTTTCAAAAATTTCAGTTCTTGAATTGTCCAGGCGTAGCCTTGGTCTCCTTTTCCAGATCATATCATAGCTATCCCTGCAAAAAATTGCCAAAGAAAATCATTATTTCAACCAAATTTAAGGAGGAAACCAAAAGTCAAAAGCCTATTAATCCTGAAAAAGTGTCAACGACAAAACATTACAAAATGGGTTGTGGACCTCAAAAGAAACTCTTTATAAATATATTGCACTTCATTTTCAACTCATTGTACATGCCAAGAGTGAAGAAGATCGTTCTAAGGTGAAATTTTGAGTTTGAGTGGAAGTTAGAGCAGTTTCCAGGCGCACGACACACTAGGCTAGGCGCGCGACGCATCAGGAGCGCGCGGCGCACTGGGCACAAAGCCACAGTGTAAAAATACAAGTGTGTTGCGCATCAGAGGCGCATGGCGCATTGGGTGATGCGCGCAGCGCACTGGGTTTGGAGCTTGAAACTTGTTTGAAAGAGCATCAAATCACCTCCTCTCCGCACGAATTTGCAGCATTTTTAGAGCAAAGAATAGTTTACAATCAATTGTACACACAGATTATACATCAGCATATATATTCCAGCTATCTTGTTTTCAAAGTCATGTCAGAGACCAAGTTAGTCTATGAGCAGGATTATGACATTGATTCTACACCGGAGGTAAATGTGCCATGGAGGTATCACAAAAGTGGCAAAAGGTGGTCAGCATGTCAGGGAGGAGTCTACTTCTTTGGCTCAATCGCAGGTTTGCCCACTTCCAATGGATTGTTTTCAGCGTCAATCATGTTTCCAATACTGTGAGATGATCTCACAAACCCAGCATCATCGGGAACTAGTCCGTTTATTTGTTCTACATTTACATGATGGTCATGTAAACTTCGCTGGAGTGAATTTCACCTTGTCACCAGAGACTATTGCTCAGGCCACCGGGATACCAAATATAGGAGAGGAATGGAGCAAACGCCAGCAGTTAGACATATTCTACTATGAGCCATACATCAAACCCGAGTATATGAGACACTTGAGCACAATTTTTCCTTTCAGATTCCTAAGGGATGAGTTTGCACCGTTGATGAAACTCAGCATTCGATATTTCAGTTGCGAGGGAAGATTCTCGCATCTTTATGCGTACCATGTCCGTTTGTTGATGCATTTCACGAGGGTACGTATGAGGAACATTTCGTACTTCATGTGTCACAACATAGAGAGGATGGTGACTTTAGTACAAAGAAAGAGCCAAGAACATCAGCATAAGAGCATATATCATTACGCACTGATCAAAATCATAGTGATACATCAGTTGACACAGCAGGGCATTACTTGGGAGGATTTCATCTCCCGTGACTTCTTCTTAGTGCTACAGCCACCTCCCGAGATAGTTCATGATGAGGGAGCGCCTTCAGACCGGCCAGACATTCCTGAGACTGAGCATACAAGTGCTCCTCCATATGTGACACACCAACGAGGCCACAGGGCCTTATTTGCATCTACACGACAAGTACTATCTCCACCCGAGTTGGAAGGGGTCTCGTTGACTTCATCAGCACAACGAGTATTATCTCCACATCATGTGGAAGGGGTCTCGCCTTCTTCCTCAGCACAGGTACAGATCCAGGATAGGGGCAAGAGGCCCATGCATGATGAGGGTCCTTCAGGAGGTCGGGACATGGATTTCATTGATGTTGATGCGAGCTCTCCTAGCTCGGAGCTAAAGGAGATCATCCGGAAGCAAAGGGTTGAGAATGACTTGCTACAAAAGAAATTGCAAATGGCTAAGTGGGTGATTAACTACTTGGAGTAGCGCAACAAACAGCTAGAGGATGAACATACACTTTATGAGCTGCGGCAAATCCGTGAAGATCGAGAATTGGCCCGAAAGAGACCCGGTGATTTGACACCGATTGATCGAGAGTCTATGCTCATCCGTGTGAACACTCATTTGGAGAAATTGTTGGCAAAGGCAAACAGAGACAAAGACATGCTTCGTCATATGAAAACTCATTATTGGGCTCGTATGCATGTCTGCAAAGCAAAAATGAAGATCCTAAAGAGGCGATTGAGAAAAGCACTAAAATGGCGAAAAAAGCCTGATCCACTCCAAATTTTGGCTGAGGCTTCATTAGCAGGGCAAAATACATGATGGAGGGTCTTCACTCCAAAAATTCGGAGAAATTTTTGTCATTTTGAAAATTTTGTCCTAAAAACAGGTTTTTTGGCTCAACGCGTAGCGCGTCGACGCACGTGCTTAAGATTGGGACACTTGCTGGAGGAAAACTCTACATTTTTGGGTTTTTCATGATGAATTATACATTCTCATCTATTTCCAAAGTATTTCATTAAGTTCTGGGTGACCAAAAGCCTCAAAAACACCATGAAAATCACCTTTCTGCCACCTTTTGCACCAGCAGGAAGTACCTCCAGGAGAATGACATTTTGAGGGGGAAAATGAGCTCCAAATTGCAAAATTCCACTTGGGCTGGATAGCAGACATCCAGGGCTTTCCAACCAACTATTGTGAGCTTGATCGGGATGTTGGGAAGTGCCCCAAAAACAGGTTGAAAGGCGCGCGGCGCACAAGGCTTTTTGGCCAAATTTTCATCTTTCAGCTCAGGAAATGCAGCCAGTTTGACCAGTTTTGACTTGTGATGTGATTTTTCACTCCTCTTGATGTAATTAATGAAAAATGATGTTATTTTGACACTTAGTTACTTGTTCTAGAAGATTCATTCACTAAAAGGTGAAAATTTAATGAATGATTTGGTTTCCTACCTTATAGAGGCAAGTTGTTTTGACTGCCTAGATTGTAGTGCTTTGTTTAGAGTTGGTTGAAACAGCTCCTAGGATGATGAGATCGACCCCTAGAGGCAAGGGAATGGGTTGGCTTGCCTATATTATGTATTTTCTTAGTCATTTTCAGGGTTGGACTCTTGGGAAAAGCTTGACACTCTATTGTACATATTTTATCTACATTTTTAGCAAAGGAAAGACCAGGGTTTTGCAGCACTATTTGGGATACATGTGGCTTTATGTGTTGATGGTGTGCTTCTTTCAGTATTTGCAAGTTGTTTATGTGTATCACTTTCCTTCTCTTATCTTCTGCAATTGAACAAATGAAGTGTTAAGGTAGAATCCATAA
>APFE030974696.1:0-11218 GCA_000404065.3 Pinus taeda | reverse complement strand
TATAGCATCCATATAATCATCATCATCAAATGCCAGTAACAGTTTATATTCATTACCTTGTTCATCTTCATCACTGTTTGATAGACCATCACTATCTTCATGAGTGTAGTAGCTTTTCTTTTTTGCACCCTGTTTCTTGTTCCATCTAGCAGGTTCCTTTCCTTTATCCTTATGAGGACATTTTGCAGCATAATGACCTACTCTTCCACAAGCAAAGCATTTAAAAGGCAACTTACCTCTGAACCTTCCAGCACCCCTTTGAAGATTTCTGACAAAGTTTGATTCTTCTTCCTCTTCTTCTGGGACGTGGCTTGCTTCATAATAATCTCCTTTGCCTGATGCCTTGAAAGCAGCTTCTCTTCTATCTGATGGACCTCCCTTTCTCATTTCATAAGCAGTTAGAATTCCATGTAGCTGAGACATAGTAAGAATTCGTAGATTTTCTTTTTCTTCTATTGCAGATACTTTAGATTCAAACTTGGGGGACAATGATCTTAGAACCTTTTCAACCACAATAGCCTCTTTTATTTCTTCACCCAAATTTTTCATACAATTAACAACTTCATCTACCCGAAGAAAAATAGTTAGCCACACTTTCATCATTATACATCTTGAGAGTCTCATACTGAATCCTGAGAGTTTGAAGTTTGGCACGCTTTACCTGTTCATCTCCTTCATAGCTTGTGACAATTTTGTCCCATATTTCTTTTGCGGATTTATAGTGCATTACCTTCATGAATTCCGATTGGGATATACATCCTAATAGGGTACTGACTGCTTTTGCATTTGTTTCATACTTCTTTTTCTCGTCTGCATCTGTAGGAGTAGTTGAAGGAAAAGCATAGCCTGTCTCTACAATGTCCCAAACTTCTGTACCAAGAGATTGAAGATAGGCAGTAACTCTTGCCTTCCAATAATTGAAGTTTGTCCCATCAAAAACCGGTGGCCTGATAGATGCTTCCCTCGCGTAGTTGCTCATGATGAAAAGATCTTCCTTCAAGCGATCAAGCTTCTTTAGAAGGACCTGCTCTGATACCAATTGTTGACAATAATACTGAGAGGGGGGGGTGAATCAGTATTATTTTATTCTTTTACCAAATCTTTCTTATTTATACTTTGGATTATATCTGCATACCAATACCATAAATAATGAGCATGAATAAGAAAAGCAGACAGTCACATCAAAGAACACCAGATATAAGGTGGAAACCCAATGTGGGTGAAAACCACCTGCTGCAATATGTCTCTATCTTCTTTCAAATTAGAAACTCCTTTTACAATGGTCTTGTACTGGTGCAGTCCTTTACCAGTACGCAGGCGGCAACCTGCAGAGAGCTACAACTCTCTCTCATTTTCCAGTCTCTCCTGGAAGGGAGCTACAACCCCCTACTTCTTTTCTTTCAAGGACCACTTTTATAAATTTTCAAACTGGATCCATATACATTAAATGATCATCAAGTACATGTAAATTATACAGACAACTGCAATAACAGTAACAAAACTGAACCCAGAACACCTTATCAACAAGAAAAATTCAACCAATAGAAGATCTTAACACAGATACGCAGTTTTCTTCTTATTGGCCTGCGTCGCTACGCATTTCACCCTCTGCTTCTCTGCGTATACCTGCATAGTTACTTCTGCTGTACTGCGTGGCCATGCACTGCTCCTTTCCCTGATCTTCATACAGTACGCACCCAAATGTACTATCACGTCGCGTACTGAAAGGTAGGCACGCACTCAGAAGAACTAACGCGCCACGTACTGTCACCGCAGGTACGTACCCAAAAATACTGTCGCGCTACGTACTTAAACAGCAAACACACACCTGAAGTACTGACGCACTGCGTACCCACGCACTTCACCTTTTTCGCCTCTTCTGCGTACCCACGCACTGACCCTTTGTTGCCTCTACGTACCCACGCACTGCCACTGTTGATCACCTGCGCACCTCTAATTAGGGCCAAAATACAGTCAGATACTCAGATCTGATCTTGCGCTCGAAAAATCACCCTTCACAGATTCGCTTTCAACTTCTCTTCTATAGATCAAGCTTTTTAAACCGAGAACCCAATAGATCAGATCTTAAGATATTCAATTCTCAAAAGATGCACAAGCCAAATGATCTCCTTAGCTTTATATAGGCATGCTCTTCCTCAAATCAAGGATCATGGGGCTCAATAATAATAATAAAATAAACAATACCACAGGCCAAAACCATGATAACACAATACCGTCGGCTAAATACCATGATAAACCCCACGAGTGGGCGCTTTACTGCCTTGAAGTGTGTGCACTGGGGTACGCACCCCATGAATGGGTAACCCACGTATTTGGACGCGGTCCCTGCACGGTATACCTGCGGATACGCACCTCCTGAATTGTTCTCCTGCGTACTTCTTTATTTTCATCAAAGATGAGAGCCATGCCATGGGTGTTGCCATCAAGTACAACATCTGAAACATATAATCATATCAGAACCATAATGCCAACAGGAACCACGGATGCAGATTTCACAGATTTCATTCTCTGATGCCTTCTTTGAGTGGTTCGACCATCAAGAGATGGTCCTTATAGAGTATCCATATGTTGGGATGGATTTTTTAGGCGACCCGCATTTGGCGTTACCGACTGGCGAGCAGTGGAGTATTATGGGTAAAATGATCTGACCATATCTTCTCATATTTCTTTTATAATGTTCTTGTGTTTTTTTAAATGTTATCAAGACTAATCAAACTCATATATCTGTGCAGATGTTGGGCCAGTGCGACCAGCAACACGCTCAAGGGTAGCAGTTGTCGTTCCAGTAGGAGAGGCTGTAGGGAGGGCTATCCTCCGTGATCTGGACATAGCGGGGACCCTTGCAGTATTGTAGGATCAAATCGAGGGTCTCACCCTTAGTATTCAGGATGTGAGGATCAACGAGTTACCTCTGAGATTACAGCACCATACCACTGGCATGCCAAGTCGATGGACTAGGCTCTTACATATGATCGCACAGGCGGTGACTTGTTATCACCAGCACCATTAGTCTAGGGTGCATTTCTGCATTTTTTAGTTTTTGGGTCGTATGACCGATTTTGTCCTGGACATAGAACGTTTGTAAACACTATAAACAGTTATGTATTTTTTATTTTCAGAGTTTTATTTCGGTTAAGTTATGTGATCCTGATGCAAATGTTAATTGAAATGCTTTTTATTTTATAAATGTTGCAAATGAGCCCCAAGGTTTGCTCAATTGGTCAAAAAATGTGCCTTGCCATCAGGAGGTCACAGGGTCAAATCCACCCGAAGCCCTTGGGGTCAGGTATTGCAGTAGGCCGAGGGGCGATTTAGCCTAGCTATCACCCAGATTTTTCCGTGGACGTAGTGATCACTCACTGACTAGGGTGGTCATGAACCACATGCAAAAAAAAAAAAATGTTGCAAATGTCTATCTAACACATAATTTGCTAATGAATCAGTTAATGTGTTTAAGTTTCTGGAAATGTGTTGATATTAAATAGAATCAAACTGCCTTTCCAAAATCCTAACCCTTAGGAACATACAATAGATAGCTAGATTCTGAATGGAATAGATGCCAGTAAGTTGTAGGATGACGAGTTGTGAATCTAGCCTGACAACAAGTCGGCGTATGCCATGTGCGATGGCATCAAAGAGAAGCTCCATCAATGTGTTGTACTCAGCAATGTTTTTCATTGATTGACCAATACATTTCCCTTCAAAACTCACTAACTCATTGCTTGATCAAAAATGGCCCAAGTTGTAGAAGACAGGTTCCACGTACTACGACTAGCTCCGTTGACGTATCCAACGAATGATTCCAACAGGTCCGACATCTGCAACAAATGCAAAATGGATTACCTAACCAAAATGCTAACTCTTGATGAAAACAAAAGCGTAACAAAAGCATATTTGTAAAGAGATTACTACACTTAATCAAGCATAATAACACTTAAGATACAACCCGTTCTAGGGTTGCGACAGTGGAATCCCATCATAATCTACTAGCTCATAGGCTCCTTTTGTTAATACTCTTTTAACAATGTAGGGGCCCATCCACAATGCTTCGAACTTACCTGCTCCCAATTTATCGTGACTGGGGTTTGAAAATACGGTTGCCCATTACCTGCAAAGCTTTGTTGCTCAGGTCCTCGGTAAGCTTGCTGAAATTGTGGTTGATGATATTGTACCAGCCATGGTTGTTGGACCATTTGCTGTTGTCCAATACTGGCTGTTTGACCAAAATGTCAAATTAAACTGTTGAGCCTTTATTTACTCTACCTATCTACTTATCTGCCAAGATTAAACAGTTTGGTCAAATTTTATTCGCTATCTATAGACATAAAAATTTAAAACATGAAATAGTCAAGTTTAAACTATTTGACTACCATGTATTGGGGCACAAGTAACAAGCTGCACACAATCTTTTATTTTTCACCAAATTAAAAAGTAGTGGCATTTGGACTTGCTCACTTTCATGGTCTTTTTGCTTTTTCTTGGGGTTCTTTTTCATATTTTTTGACCTTTTTTCATTCGTTTTTTCCTTTGATTTTTCTTTTAGGACATATCCGGTGATGTGATTGGAGGAAGGCTTATAGAGATAAACTAAGTTAATCATAAATTATGACACCTATTGGTATAGGAACATAACACCTGTTAAGAGTGAAACTCAATCCTTGTTGTTAAAAATTGAAAATTTAGAAAAAGAAAATAGAGAGCTAAGGGAACAACTAGCAAAGGGGAAGGCAAAGGAAAGAGCTCCAGGGTTGGACACTTTTCCCTAGGCCGTAGATAGGGACAAGAAGGGAGATGTCCCAGGAACTGTGTGCATGGCCTGTGCTGAGAAGCTAGTGACATCGGGGTTTAGAATCTGTGCAACAGACACCATCTCGAGGGAAACACAAACTGAAACCTAGGTGGCTGACACACAAAATCCCATTGAGGATGTTGTTGTTACACAAGAACCAGCAACTGAGATGGCGTAGTCCACAAAAACTAATTTGGTAATGGATACAAAAGAGCCCTTGGCTGACACCGCAGTTACACAAGAACCAACAGTGGCGACAGAAGTCATCCAAGGAGAGGAAGGAGAAGCTAACATCCATGAGCTTGTGGATGACACTGTTGGTACACAAGAATTAGCAATGGGAATGGAAGTTGATCAAGGAGAGAAGGAAACTGTAACACAAAAATCCATTAATGACATTGTTGTTACACAAGAACCAACTGCCGAAGTGGAGCAGTTTTGCCCTCAGGAGGCTGTTACACCCCCAATTGATACTGCATGTGGGAGAACACTGATTCCTGACGAAGGGTGGTGTTCAGAAAAGATGTTGTTGTTACTAGAGCTACAAAAATGGAAGCAACAGGTGCTCTCGCTCAAGGCACACAAAGAGGATGATGGATTCCCTTAGGGAAAAGTGGTTAAAGAAAGAACGGGAGAGAGAATGGGAAGCACAAAGGCAAAAGGAAGCCATGAAGAAGAAGGATGAAAAACTGTATTAGTTACAGCGGCAGATCCTGGACCTGATGAATGACAAGAACAAGCTCCATGATCTTGCCCTAAACCTGCTAGCATGTAGGTGGACGACCCCATCGTATCCAGTGTTCCTTTGGGAATGATATTATTTATTTCAATTGAAAGTATTTTTTGAGAATAGGTCTTATTTGGGTTCGTCAACCCAAACTTTTATTAAGATTTTTCACTCCTGTGATTGTGACAAACAGAGCTTGCTTTGTGAGCTATTTTTGCATAATATCATGTGTGAGTATGTCAACACGAAAATGGTAACAAGTGTCTTCTCCTATATGGGATATTTGCAATTGTGCGCCTTTCTTTCATTTATGAGGAACTAGATTGAGTGGCATCTTGCCATGAAATCAGCAGAAATGAATGAAGAAATGACAACATTATGGGTCAAAGTAGAACCATGGATGGTCTATGAACTCAAACAAAGTTTAAGCTTTTCCTAAGCACTCCAGAGATCATTGAACAGTGAGCCATCTATAGGAAAATGATTGTGAGGATTTTCCTTAATTTGCATGCCCATATGAAAAGTTGAGCGCTAGCAGAGTGTCTTAAATGCACCGAAGCCTGTAGAGCTGAGTTGCAAGAAGGGGATCCTTTTGAATACAGACATTTCATGGTTGTTGTTACATTGGTGCCTGAGTATGCTCGGATCATGTAGACATTGGGGACGTTCTGGATTGTGCTCAGATTTACGTTTCCTTTGATTTGGTTGCTAGTAGAAGAGTATCAACTGCACTACCACCTATCTGATTATGAAGAAGAATCTTGGCCACGTCATTTGATGGCCATTCAAGGGTACAGAGCTCCAGGTGAAGACATTGTTGGTGCTTACAATTTTACAGACTTGCATCAGGGGTATAGCAGGAGAAACAGAGATTCTACATGGAGACATGCAGTTGCTTCAGTTGGGGGGAGATGTCGGGTGTGAGGTTTTACCTATTTTTTGCACCTTCTTTCCCCAATTATGATCCTCTTATCCTCGAGGCCTATGAAATTTACATGATTAAGCACCATTTTTCTCACTTTTATAACCTATTCCATTATCATGTTATTTTGTTGTATTTTGCTGAATAATACGATACTTTATTCCTTTTTGTGGCTAACTGGGGTGAGAATTGGAGGACTATTTTGGAATATCTTCTCCTTTTCAGGTGTTTTTCACAGGAGCAAGGCTATGGAGTAAATAGACAACACTAATCAATTGCAAAGCAAGGTAGAGAATTTTGTTGTTACACCCTGTATGTTATTACAGGTTGTTGTTACACATTGAATGTTGTTATAGGATGTTGTTACACTATGTGCTGATACAAAGGACCGTTGTTACACCATGGGTGTTGTGGCCAGTGATTGTCGTTACATCCCGAACCATTATTCACTTGCAGGATGTTGTTGCACTGGTGCTGCCAAGTGTGGGTACTATTCCACATGACAACTGTCGGCATTAGGAATTGTTTATTTTGGAAGGAACAGACCCAAGCAGTTGTAATCCTAACCAATGTATATTTTTATTTAGAAATAGGTTGTAACTACTTTTATATTTTATCAGCATGAGAATCATGAGATTCTCATGACTGATCTATTTCTAATTTCGGGCATGTAATAATTATAAAAGAAACTCAATTTGCTATGTACAAGGATGGCATATAGAAGAGTATCGTTACTCTGCTTCTGTAATTCTCAATTATTTTTAATATTAAATCACTACGGTGATGTTGTTACTTATCTTCAACTGATTTGTTAATTAATCTCATGTTATTCTTGCACCCCTGCTAAGGAGGAAGGGCCCTCCTCTTTGGCAGGGACTGCAGTGGTAGAGGTAGTGTACATTCTTGTTTTGTTTATATATCATATGGTTCCCTGTTGTTGCTGTACAAATTGTGAATTACATTTGTTGTTGTTCCAATTTATACTATGTTGTTACACTGCGTAATCAAATAGAATGGTAGTAACCTGCTAGAGTATATATTAGTTACTGTGAGGCACGCCCTTACTTTGGTAGTTGCAAAGTGTGATTTCAATTTTGTGGACTGTTTTTATTTCTACATGAATGATTTGATTTCAGCAATTTGATTCAGCAACATCTTTTATTATTCTTTCTATTTTTCATTCTTGGTTGTAACGTATTGGCACAAATAGTGCAGAATCCATTGAAACAGCAAGACCTACCCTGGTTTGACAATTAAAAGTTGGAGTCTCAGTCAATTAGGATTGATTACAACACCAATACACCTGGATTTACAAAAATCCCTACCAAATTTTATCAAAATCTTGCCGGAATTGCCATGATTTTCAGGGAAAAAAGTAGTTTGGTTAGATTCACATTTTTTTGTTATATTTATGAAATCTTCAGCTATATCAACTACATTAATATTTTTAATGTGGTTGTACTAGTTTCAAGAATAATGAGAAATAAGTATAACCATATTAATGTAGTTGTATTAGTTTTAAGAATAATGAGTAATATGTATAACCAAAATGCGGACTAGGTTGTGTACTTTCTTTATTAAAAAATAAATAAAAATTATTTGATGTAATCATAACTTAGACCTGAGATTGGAAGAATTGATAAACCCATGTCAATATTACATACAATTTCTGGATACTCAAATGGCATTAGTCAAATTCAGAGAGGCCAATTCATAACCTCTTCTTGTCTGATGGACCCATTCTGCAAAACAACATTAAATTATTTATCTACAATATCATAAAATTTGTTTCCAGAGTCTCCTAGAAGTTCTCTCAGAAGTGTTCACTAGCAATACCACCAAGGGTCTATCCACGAATCCTCCTGCTCCTCTATTTCCATCCAATCACAATCGCAGCTGCAGTCGAAATCATTGTTCAATTCAGGGAAACCGCAATCATAATAATCAGATTGGAATACTCAACAACCATTCACGGGTTAATTTTTAGTCTAGGCTCCGTTAGGAATTATAATTTTTTATTCACAAATTAAGTTATTTTAATTTTAAATTAATTATTAATTTCAAATTTTTATGACATATTTCACCATCCAAATATTTAATATTTTACATTTCTACTCCCATGAAAGTCTATACTCGTTGAACTAATTTTCTCCCTCAGTCTTTCTCACGGCCCCTTTCTCGACTATCAAAAGCCAAATACTTTGGTCCCACCCCATCTTCGAGTCCAACGGAGGATTACATAGAGAAGGGTCACACTTAGATAAGTTTAAAATTGAATAGTTTCTTAGTGAAAAAATTTAAGATTTTATTTTTAGGTTAAAAGAGGAGAAAAAAGTATTTTTGGATTATTATAATTTATTGATTTAAAAAGTCAAGAAAGTTGGTAATGTGGAAATTAGATTGAATGTGAATATAAAGTGGATAATTTAAGAGAAATTATTTTTCATATTTAACTTTTTTAGGATCATACAAGTGATACACTTTTTCATCCCCTAGTATTTTGGAAATTGATCAATATCCAATTTCACTGTGAAGCTCATGAAAATTAGTTCTTATCTTACCAGTGTTCATTTTCTTTTTTAAAACCCGGGAAGACAAAAAAATAAAATAATTGATTTTCTAAATCAAAGTCGATCACTTCCTTGTAATATCTTAGTTAGTATTTTCCCTCTAACTCTTTATGGCCCGAGAATTTCAGCGTAAATTTGGAAGTAATAATATATTTAATATTGTATTCATTTTGCAGGATGATCTCCTCTTTTATCCCCCAACCAAGACTAAGCATCTTTATGCCACCCTCACTTGACCCAAAGGTGGGGGTCTCACTCGAGACTGAACTCCAAGGAATGAAAGGTAGAATTCAAGAAATTAAACATAGCAAACAATGGTCAAAGAAAATGACACTTTGAAAAACAAGATCAAAAATCTAAAAGAACAACTTTATAATAAATCAACCCTAAATAACATGGAGAATAAATTAGATGTTAAACCCATAAAAGAAGAAATCAATAAACTAATTTTACTCGACCATGAGTGCCACAAAAGAGCCTTACAACTTATAATTGCTAATATGGAAGAACAAATTAAAGACGAAATCTCAAATTCAAACAACTTATCTCACCGAAGCGATAAGGGTAGGAAAGATACTTGAGCATAAACATAGACTAGTCCATGTCAAGGTCAGTTGTAATGACCATAAATTAGATATACTTAGGAAATCGCCAAGCCTAAAAGGAACATGAATCTTTATAAATGAAGACCTCATTCCAAAAGACCAAGCTAAACTTAGGAAAGAAGTACAAAAGGTCAGGGAGGCAAGAAAATAAGGGAAATGGGAAATCATTAGGGAAATAAAAGTTATTATTAGAGACAGAGTCCCAAACACGAATGATAAATAGGGAATAACATCAATCAAGATCCTCTTCTGGAACTATCGTGGTTTTCCGTGGTGTAAAGGTCTTATGTTAAGTTGGATCTCGAGTGATATTGATCTTATTCTTTTAGTTGAAACATGGGAACATGACGAATCTAGGGTCCCTCACCTTGATGGGTTCACTCTTTGGTGTGCCTGGAATAAGAAATCCTCTAAGAGAGGTTTTGGTGGTAGAGCATGTTATATTAGGAACAATGTTTCCTCTCATATCTGTCTTCATAAATTCAACCCCTTTAATCAATACATTTGGATCGAGATCTCTGATTCTACAACTAATAGGATCTTCCTTGTAATATGCTATTTCACCCCTATTAACTCTACATCCTATAAGAAAAACAACTTGGATAAGAATTGTCTTTTCAATACATTACAAAAATATATTTTCAACCTAAGGAATGAAGGCAATATCCTTTTGCTTGGGGACTTTAATGCTCAGACTGGTACTAACCAAGCTATTATGTTAAGTAACAAATCTAACTCCGACCCCTTGTGGCTTGATGAGAATGGTCACTTAGCTAATAGATTCACAAGAAAATATGAAGACATAATCAAGAACCTATTTGGCATCTAGCTCCTCAAATGTTTTAGTTCCCAAAACCTAATCATTTGCAATGGTATTAATAAATGGCCTCTCTCCGATCAGATGACCTGTTCCCATGGCTTGGGTAGCAGCATCGTGGATTATGTGATCTTTGACATCCATGCCATCAACCATATTACTAACTTTGAGCTTCTTAACAAGTACAAGCCTGCCTCTGACCACAATCCTTTGTCTTTATCCCTCAATCTTATTATGCATACCATCCACATGTAGGAGAATAGTGAAAGCAAAAGTCACATTCACTTCGATAGAAATAAGGTCGACCTTTTCTTAAGGGATTTGGAAAGGAATATAGGCTCCTTGACTTACAATAACAACATTGATCAAATCTATTCCCATTTTACTACTACCCTTTGCACCACCATTAAAAAATTATCTAATAAGACTTCGTATAAGAACAATAATGGGACTTTCAATCCTTGGTATGAAAAAGACTATAAAATTGCTAGGAAAGCTATCAAAGATGCCCATAATGAAATAATTAAGCTCCATAATATAAGTATATACAAAGCTCTCATTAAAAGGAAGAAGAGGCTATATATTAATAAGAGACAAAAGGATCTTCATCACCTTTCTAAAATTGCACCCATAAAGTTTTGGTGGAATCATTTTATCCCCCTAGAAAATTGGGATAACTATTTTAAGAAGTTGTATGTCTCTCCAGACACCATGGCCACCATCTTAAACACTCCTATTAAGGATGATATTTTTTCTCTGGAAGAAAT
>APFE030974677.1:92799-135567 GCA_000404065.3 Pinus taeda | reverse complement strand
AACATAGGGTCCAAAACCAAAATTTTCTGGGGCGCTGCCCCGGACCCCATAAAGTGGGGTTACGGGTACCCCTCAAACCCCCTGTTAACTATGTGGAAAGAATATAACACAACCCAACACTTCCAAGACAATGTGAATGGGTATTTTATGTAGACGTTCTAGGTAAATTGGGTTGGTCATATATTGTTAGATGTGATCTCAAAAGAAGGCCCATAAAGTATAATGTAGCGAAAGAAGATGAAATTGAAGAAGAAGACGATGTAGAGGAGTAAGGGGTTCATGCAGTGTTAGACGAAGATGTCAAATAATTTCAACAAATATATGTTAACCTTGACAATGTTAATTTGGATGAACTATGATATTGACATATTGTCGGATGAAGAACTTGAAGAAGTTGAACCAAATGTAGAAGAGCATGTTCTAGATGATGATATAGATGATGATGATGATATTGATATGGTGAATCCTGTAAGGACTCTAGACACCACATATCTCCACAATGGTATGATATTATCCACTTTGGGCCTAAGCCCTCATGGATTTGGTTTTGGACTTACCCCAAAAGGCCTCATACCAATGGAGATATTTGTCCATCCTTATATACCCATGATCCTCCCCACTTCTAGTCAATGTGGGACTTTGGTCGTATACCCAACAATCCTCCCCCCGAACAAAGGACCATCGAGCCTCCCCTCAAACGATTATCCA
Source organism: Pinus taeda (assembly GCA_000404065.3). NCBI lineage: Eukaryota > Viridiplantae > Streptophyta > Pinopsida > Pinales > Pinaceae > Pinus > Pinus taeda. The sequence continues at coordinate 134,859 of APFE030974677.1, read as the reverse complement.
TTCGTCCACTCTCTACCAACCAGGATTCTCCACTCCAATGCGTTGGAAGCACACGCCTTACATGGAACACCACCTGCCTCGAGAGCTTGCTCTATCCCAGGGAAACTCCTCTTCACCGTGTTGGGACCAGGACATGTCCATGAAGAATCTGGAGCACACTGCCTGTCTAACAGAGCTCATCCACGGATCCCATCGTGATATGACCGGGGCCCACCACCTTCGTTCGGCATTCCGAGGATTCATCCACTTGGCTAACTTCAGGGCATGGCTCTGATACCACTTGTAAGGACTCTAGACACACATATCTCCACAATGGTATGATATTGTCCACTTTGGGCCTAAGCCCTCATGGATTTGTTTTTGGGTTTACCCCAAAAGGCCTCATACCAATGGAGATATTTGTCCATCCTTATATACCCATGATCCTCCCCACTTCTAGTCAATGTGGTACTTTGGTCGTATATCCAACAAATCCTTTGTACATGAATTCTGAACTGAATGATACAGATGATGAGATGGGTGAGGAATAATATTAGTGATATCAAAATGTTGAAATGTACGAGATATGTATTTATATGTTTTCATTTGGCTTGTTCTCTTTTGTTCACCTTAAAAAACGTTTTCCTATTTTTTATGTTTGAATGTTACCGTGTTTCTTTCAAATATATTATAGTAGATAGATTTGGTATGGCGAATTGAGAACGATGTGAAGGGGGGGGAGGGGCCATATGAGTTTCCACCTTCATGTGGTTGGCCTTATTAAGTAGAGAATATATTATTTTTGAAATGAAGAGAAGCTCATTTACGTTTATACCATAATTTCCAATTTGCACTTTAATGGTTCATTAAGAAGATCTATCAAACGAGTTGGGAAATGGGTGAACCAAGTCACACAGTAGTCAGGCAGGCATGCAAAGTAAGGTTGACCCATGACTTCCCATGAATTGATTTCCCACCACGGTGTCTCATAATGATTTTTAGAAAAATGACTAAATTAATGTTTAGGTGTTAAAAGTTGGTTTAAAATTGATTGATTATGCAACATGGACATACTAAAAAATGATAATATTTTTTTTCATTGATGAGCTAATTATTTGTGTTGATTGATTTGCACAGCAGGGCGAATGCCCATGCCCTAGACACACCCGCACCCCTTAAGGCTTTGGGGGGTTGGGCATTCCACGATATCCACCCGGTAGGGGCACCCATGCGATGGGTTGGTGGGTCAACCCAACTTGGAAAGGGATGCCCACATAAAAGAAGTAAATTTGGATCGTGATTGACCATGAAAATATTTCCCACCAAGGGGCCTCATAATGATTTTTAGAAAACTGGCTAAAGTAATGTTTGGGTGTTAAAAGTTAGTTTATAATTGATTGATTATGCAACATGGTACTTAAAAATTATAATATTTTGTTTCCATTGATGAGCGAATGAAGGCAGGGCACCTATTGGGGCATCACATGTTGGGCATTCCAGGGTGCTCGATGCCCATGGGGGCATAGTGTGTTGGGTAAGCCAGGGCACCCGGCGCCCATGGGAGGTGTCACATGTTGGGCATGCCAGGGCGCCTACCACCCATGGTCAAGTCATGTCATGGGCACGCCAAGGCACCTATGTGATGATTTGGTGGATTGACCCAACTTGGAAATGGGTGCTTGTGCAAAAGAAGTAATGTCGATCGATGACTACTCACGAACAGAGTTCCCACAAGGGGGTCTCATAATGATATTTAGAAAATTAACTAAATTAATGTTTCTATGTTAAATTCAGATTATAATTGATTTATCATGCAGCATGGAAATAAAAAATCATAATATTTTGTTGTCATTAATGAGCTAATGATTTGTGTTCACTGATTTGCACAGTGGGGTGAACGCCCGTGCTTGGGGCACACTCGCACGAAGGTAGGGTTCCGGACATCCATGGGGGCGTTGCATGCTAGGCAAGTGAGGGTGCCTGATGCCCATGGGGGTATCGCATGTTAGGCACACTAGGGTACCCACACGATAAGGGGGCTCATGCGACAAGTTGGTGGATTGACCTGAATTGGCAAGGGGCACCCACAAAAAATAAGTAACGTCAGCTCATGACTCCCATGAAAAGAGTTCCCAAAATGGGTTTTCATAATGATTTTTAGAAAAATGACTAAATTAATGTTTGGTATTAAAATTTTGGATATAACTTATTAATGGGCCCATGACTTCCCATGACTTGATAATGGGGTCAATGTTGACTTGTTTTCAGTTTGTGCTTGTATGCACTGAAATTTGACATGGTTATGGTAGATGCATGCATTGATGATATGGGAGGGTTTTGAGACTCAAATATGACTCACAAAAAGAATTCAAAAATCAAACGATAAAATTATAAATATATAAATTTCAAGGAGATGAAATTATTTATTACTATTTACCAGTTGCGGGATTATAATACACTACATAGTCCAGAGGCTAAGAAAACTCCTTACCCTTCCATTTGAGAAAATTTCTTACCCTTCATTATCATCTTTGTCATCAACATCATCATGAACTGCATTTTCATAATTACCATCATCTTTTTCATCTTCATCAACATCATCATTTCCACCATCATCATCTTTTTCATCCACATCATCTTTGACATCATCACCTTCATCATCATCATCATCGTCGTCATCATCATCATCATCATCGTCGTCATCATCATCATCATCATCATCATCATCAGCATCATTTATATGAAAAGTAATGGTGCCTCAATGGATCACACATAATTTATTATATGTATCTTTTATGCTCTTGGTGTCAATCTTATTGTTGCTTGTTGTGGGACTACCCCTAAGTACCAATCCACCAATTAATATTTACCAATTAGTTGAAATTATGCTTTAATTAATTGACCCCACATAGATTGGCATATGAAAGGGGCCAACATTAGAATTCTTCCAGCTTATGCTTGTATGTGTTGAAATTTGGCATGGTTATAGTACATGCATGCTTTGGCATTATGGGAGGATTTGAAGACTCATATATGAATATGGGAGGGTTTGGAAAAGTTTATAATTTAGTAATATGTTTTGAATTATTATTATTTTCTAAAATGAGTTTTGAATTATAATTTTGTAATATATTTTTAATTATTATTATTACCTAGCCTGAACTCGCCTCTACCCACCTCCGAGCTACAAGAGGAAAGCCCATGTCTTCCATTTCCATAGCTTGAGCCCACATCCATTCACCTCTAAGCTACAATATAAAATCCTCCTCCAACATCCTAGCCTGAGCCTACCCCTGCCCACCTCTGAGTTGCAAGAGGAAATCCTATACCATCACCCTAGCCCAAGCCCACCTTCACCCACCTCCAAGCTGCAAGAGTAATTTGACCTCCACGATCATCCTAGCTCGAGCCTACATCTGCCCACCTTTGAGTTACAAGAGGAAATCCTATACCATCACCCTAGCCCAAGCCCACCTTTGCCCACCTCTAAGCTGCAAGAGGAATTTGACCTCCACCATCGCCCCTCACCTGCCTTAGCCCACCTGATAGCTACAAGAGTAAGTGCCTCCACCCACCTCAGAGATGCAAGAGGAAGATCCTTTGCCCATCTCTGAGTTGCAAGAGGAAAAGCCTTCGCCATCATGACAGGACTTGAGGGAAAGTTAGCTCGAGGGCTTGAGGAAGAGTAGAGAAAAAAGACGAAATGTCTTTGGTAAGTGTTGGATATTCCAACCCCACCTATGATCTATTTCGTATGTTTTTTTTACATTCTACCATAGCAGAAAATTGAATTTTTTTACTTATTGCAAACACAAATATTTAGAATTAATAAAGTAGGGAATGAATGAATAGGGAACAAGATATAAATATACGCTAAGGTCAAGGTATAATATGATATAACAATAGCCTTTTTAACCTTTACCTAGCCCTAACTGAAACCTATGGAAAACACCTCTTTAAACTCAGCGAAAGAACTTTGATCCATACTATTCTATAATGGGTAGTACTGCGAGGAGGCCTGGAGTTTTCTAGAAAAAAAGTGTGGTAGAGTCCCCACCCATAGGCGTCAACACCTATCAGACATTGTATTTTCTTCCAAGGTATTTGAAATGTTGAAGAGTCACTTGTCATGGATGCTTCTAGCAATCTAACTTCCCTGCCCTGGGTATGTATTGTACCTATGTCATTTGAAATCCTCGCAGTACTAGGAATAGCATGTCCTGCTTACTTGAATAGTTGATTGTATATAGGCATCACTTGTATCATAAGGCAGGGGAAGATTTTGGTAGTTTCTATTGTAAATTTGTACAGTTTTGTAACATTCAACCAGGATACACATCATACTTCCAATGGAAGTTAATAGTTATAGTGTACACTATTACTAGTGGCATTACTACATTTACGTATGGCTTTCTTTGTAGTGAAAAAGAGATTTAAGCCTTGCTAGAGGATTTCAAGAAGGAAAAATATTGATAAACAATATTATTCTTTTTAATTGTATTATGATTCCAAATTTGGTTATGCATTAGATAAAATTTTGACATACTTTAGTTCGTGTAAACATGATAATTTTGATAAACACAAATGCTAAGAATTGGTTCTTTATTTTTAACTTAATCACTACGTATTTATTTTTCGTGAGAGACGTGTTTCTCTTTATAATGAAAATTTGCATGGATTTTAGAGATTTTTAGTTACAATGTGTTTTGAGAGCCATTGAAATAAAGTTCTAGCTGATGAAAATTTGCGTGGAGTTTAAATATTATTAGTTATAGTGTGTTTCGAGAGCCATTGAAATAAATAGGCTTCTTCAAGGCTAAATTATGCCTATTCTAGGACAAGTTATCCTTTTGCTAGCTTCTAGACCAATATTTTTACATAAAATATATTTCCTTTCTTTGATACATGAGCCCTTCAAGGGTTTTTAAATCATGGCCTTGACATTAACTCTTTTTCAAAAACCTGGGGAACTCAATGGGTGCTTTGACCGAAGACAAATAACCAATGGGCAAGAGATCCATTTCATAATAAAATAATTTTTTTTTACAAATAAATGTTTTCTTTTCTTTCTTTTGACAAGTACAATAATTACATCTAGTTGTGACATCATTATAATTATGAAGACTAACACTAGTTACCTCTTCAAAAAACATTACTTCAAACCCTAACAATTTTTTTTTCCATAACCTTGAACAATTCCTCAAAATTTTAATTCAACCAAATTATAAAACAACTTACAATGACGACAATGTTCTTTAATAGAGCATGTGGGGAGGTTAAAGGGAGGAGTATGTGAAGTGGACTTGTCTCCCATCAATGCTATGTCAATGTAACCTACCTTTTGGATGAATTGTTTTCAATATTTCCTATATGAAAATTAGTTGTGCTAGTTTCTAAGGCTTTAAATTATTATTTTTCACTTTCTGTTAAGTAATTTTTGATGGTTCATATAGAATATTAGCTTGAATGTTTGTAAAAGGAACATTTAATTCCAGCAAAACAAAATTTCATTCCAACAAAACAAATTTAATAATGCTTGAATTTCTATACCAAGTAGTCATAAAATAATGCCACCAAACAATCTAGATAAATACTTCCCAAGGCCAAACCAACCACCAAACATATTGCTTGAACAAAAACATGATCTCCAACAAGTCAACAAGGTTCTTACCAAGAATGTAACTTCTATAAATTTCATCTTCATCAATCAAGTCTGTAACTTCGGCTTCCAAAAACTCGAACCTGCAATAACCCAAGAATCACAAAAGATCGCACGAGTGGGCCAAAAATAGTAGGAGATAAAACTTTTTTCTTTTTCTTAGATTCTTCTTTTCTTCGATATGAATATTTCTTTTACTAGCCTCCACACACTACCTTTCTATCACAAATCAAATTCCAAGACATGTGTCACTATAGGAGGTCAAATCCTCTTATTTACAGTCTTCACAAGGGCTAGAGTGAGCCTCTCTAAGTTGACTTTATCATGCATGGTTGACTTGTTCATGGGGTATTTCTATAATTTTGTAAACATCAAAAATAATATTTTTTTTATTGATACAAAATCCTAATCAGATCTATTACATCATAACATAAACTTTGACCCAAGATAGAAACCCTAGAGCACTCAATGGGTGCTTAGACCTAGGAACCGAAAACTTTGAGCATGAAACCCATGCTTTAGTAAATAAATTTTCTTTTACAATAATTTTATTTTTCTTTTGATAAATGCATAAGAGATACATCATGTCGTGAGCCAAATACAATTATCAACACCAATACTAGTTACAACTTTCAATAGAAACTTCGCATGTTACAGACCTTCAATGTCTTCTAGGGAAAATTTCTCCTCAACTAAACTTGTCTCTCCTTCTTTTGTACTTCAAATTTCTTCTTATCCACATACTTGCTATAAAATGAAGTGCATTTCTAGTGTATCTCAATCGAGGTGCAATGTCTACTTTATATAGCCATCCAAGATCTCTTTAAGCCCAATGGGAGGCCAACTTCAGCTAGCTAGATGACCTGTTCTTGGGAGCACTATAAACATTTTTCCAAAATTCAAAATGATTTTCTTTCTTTGATACAAGTTCCCAAATGGGTCTTTACATAATGAAAAAGACCTTTTTGACTCAATACAATCCTAAAGGCATGCAATGGATGCCTAAAATATTAACCAAATACTCAAGCATGAAACACATGCCTTATAATATTTTCTTTCTTATTTTGATCAATATATAATAATTACATCATGACCATAGATAAATGAAAATTATCAAGATAGAAACTAGTCACATTTCCCAAAAGACAGGAGAATTTTGATTCAACTAAGCCATATGAGCAACATCAATTATGTTGCAATTTTGAGTTTCTCACTAAGTTTGGGACAAAGTTTAATTTGATACATGATGACAAAAAGATAACTATGGTTCATGATATATGTTTCATGATGAGATTTTCCAATCCTCCAAGTGCATTGAAACAAGATCTCCAAGGGAAATGAAACAATATCTCTTCAAGATGATGCCTCTTCTAGCCTTTCGTGCTCACCAAGACAACCTACAACACCTCCAGCAATTTTGTACCTAAGGAAACCCTAGGGTATTCGCACATGTGAACATTATAAGACAAATTACAAACTTTTGAAATCTTGATGTGTCTCTCAATAGGTCAAATATCCATCTTTATATAGCCTTTCCAAGAGGCTCTATGAGCCCTCTTTAGGCTGACATTTCATTAGCTAGCCAATTTGGTCTTGGGAGCTTTCTAGACATTTCTAATTTCAAAATATTTTTTCTTTCCTTCATACAAATTCCTAAAAGGGTCTTTTACAATATAACAAGGACTCTTTACTCACAACAAACCCTATAAGCATTCAACGTATGCTTGACCTAATGACAAAGTGACTTGAACATAAGGCATGTGCTTTACAAAAATCATTTTCTTTCTTCTTTTGATAGATACATAAGAATTATATCATGACCATGAGTCAAATGACAATTATGAAGACTGAAACTAGTTAAATTCTTCAACATATCGAAATATGTGGGTAATTTTTGGTAATGGAAGATTAAATATTATCAGATTATGTTGAGTTCTCAAGTTATCAAGTGAGTTCATTGGTTAGGATGAATAGATTCTCAAGTTCTCAAATTTTTAATTATTACTTAAATATTTTAAACATGAATAACTTATAACTCACTTGCATTAATATAATGTTCTTGTGGTTTCCTCAAGACATTTCTCAACATCCTTTATGACACTCGCTAATAGTTTATCTCATTTGATGGAGTGTTATAGGATGTTCAACCAAAAAGGTATTTGTCAAATATATATTCTTCAAGTGATGGAATTCCAGGTAGGATAGAAGAAATTGACCAAACATTTGATACGTCATCTAGCAAGCAAAGATCAACTAGAGGTGAAAATGTTAGAATAAAATTTCATAGATGAATGGAAAGTTTTCTTGCTAAAGGTGGGTCATGTTCTTAATAATGAGAGCATGGATGACATCGAGGTGCCCTTGAGGTACAAAATCTAGTGAAACAATGGTAACCCAAGGACATTCCTTAATTAAATATTGATTTTTCTGTCAATGAAAGGATATACCGCATTGCCCCATCATCATTACATGGTTTGGGGCTATTTTCCATCGATGTCATAAAGGTATCTTATAGAGGATTAATTGAATTGATGGAGTATGTTGGACCTTGTTACAAATAAAATGACTACGTACGCCTAGTCCAATATACCAAAAGTATTCGAAGATATGCAGTGGCTGCAAATTATATACAACTAAAAGACAATGATGAAAATAAAGGTGCAACTATGTATATTGATGGAAGGCCAAAAGTAGCAGGGAATATTGTAGGGTTTATAAATAGTACACGGCCTGTCACCACAAATAAGAAACCCAATTTCATATTCAAGAGACGTAAAGGAAACCATGTATTCATATATGCCATTAAATCAATAGTTTTTGGGGAAGAGTTGCTCATTTATTACAATTTGAATACAATAAATACAAACATTGCTATTATGAGGGTGGTATGTATTCATTTTTACCCAACTTATAAGAAATGTCTATTGTATGTTATGATTTTCATTAAAAACGTGAAGTTTCTATATATATTTAGACATATGTCAATAGTGGTTTATTATCAATATAATGACGATTAATTGTGGATGAATTAAGAATTATACTTATTCGATAAACAGGGTGATAAGGGGAAGGCACCAACCTTAGAACAATCCACAGATGCTCATGAGGAAGATGTTATTGATGATGCAATTTTTATGTTTGTCGATCCAATGCAAGCAATAAGGAAGCTTAAAATCAAAGAAAATAAGAAACTTAATTCTTTAATTTTGATGGAGCCTAAAACAAATGAGATAAAAGGCAAAATCATAACCATTGTTTATGATTTAGTTATCTCGTTATTTATAAAAAAACTCTTTATTTTACAAGAGTTTTTGGTGGAGTACAATCCTCATGCTAGGACTATGGCCCAAGCCAGCGTTGGTAGCAGCATCGATGCTCCACCTGTGAGTGATTCGTTGATCATTGAGACTAGTACAACTTCTCGACCACTCACATCAAGATCTACACCCACTAAGAAACGTATGTAAGGATATAAATATCATGTTGTGGATGCAGAGCATGATACGATTGCACAATTTGAAATGAGATTTCTTGGATCTTCCCGTGTTACTAGGATGTGTACACTACCAATCATGTTTTTGGTAGATGATGACAATCTCCCTATGAAAATATATAAACTTCTAGGTATTTAAAAAGTGTTTTAAATATTAAGTACAACCTAAATGAAATTAACACAGAGTCTGTGATTATTTTAAACTAATGATAATATAATTTTGCAGGAAACGATGTATTTTATATGTGTTTTATGACATAACCTTGGAAATTTTTGGGTTGACCATTTGCACAAACTAGAAATCCCAAAGTTCAAAGTTAAAAGATGAACTTATTAACATGATGGTTCACCTGTTCGATGACAGTACCTCCTACAAATCTAGAGTTACCTCAAAGGCAGGCCTACATTTAAAATATTTGTTGGACCAATATAGGTCTCAATTGAAAATGGCTAGGTCACGTGAGTACCCTCCATCGATTACACAGATGTAGTGGAGAGCACTTGTGGTAGATGCAAATGAGAAGGCACTTCAAAAAGCAGGGAAGACTCCACCCGAAACAGGAAGGTATGACGCAATTTTAATAATGTAATTATGATGATTTATCATCATTGCAACATCTAATTAAGTTTTTCAATGTTATAAATATAGGATCCTAGATACTTCCAAATCCACACAGGATAGAAAATTCAAACATGGGAAGCATCATCTTGGCCTGGGTGGTTACTTAAAACTACCCACAAGAATTGTAAGTATATATAAAAAAAAAAAAAATCATCGAAATATAAATTGTTAATCATTTTAATTTAATATCACATAAGAAGAAAATTTCATGTTCTAATGCAAAATTTCAAAGGACACAATTGAAAGAGGCTCCCACAGAGGAAGACCTAAGGCTTGCTTTCAAGTATGGCTATCAATCCATGGTTGAACACAGGATAAACTTGGCATATTCACAGTCTTCCACCACCCAACATAACACTCAGGAAAATAAAAGCAATGAATAGCATTTATAAATCATTACTTGTACAATCTATTGGTTATTATTTTTGGCCATAAAGTAATGTGCTTGATTGCAAAAAGTAGGCAAGCAATGTAGATACAACACATGAGCCTACTTATAGTGGAGTGTCTGATCTTGAAACTGATGTTCAGCTTGGTACTGGAGGTATTTCATGTGTCATAAAAATATTGTAATATGGAATACAATTAAAAATATTTAAACTCAAATGGTGTATTAATTATAAGCTTTCTTGTTTCTACAATAAAGCATGTACAGGGTGTGGCTAGAGAAGAGGAGGAACATATGGCCATATCTGAAAGTATTATGTTTCCATCCATTACCGAAGCAGGTAAAGAACACTACCACTCTTTTTATTAATAAAACATTTGTAATAATAATAACTATAAATATGAATTTAACTTTTCTTTCCTATTGCAACTCATGCTTAGCCCCACTTGCAACAGCATAGTTGTGGGACTAGGTTAGCAGCAATAAATATTACACTATAGACTACAACAACTAAAGGGGGACAAGATCAAGACATCCTTGCTAAATTCATATAAAAAAAAAGAAAGAAACGTGATAAAAATTGACTACACTTGTTTATTTAGAGCCCTTTTTTTTAGTGCCATAGTTTTGACTGAGAGGTTGAATGCCTCATGGCATGTGCACATGTAACTTTAGACTATCTTAATAAAATGTAGTGATTTTTCCATTGCAAAAAATTAGAATGAATTTGTTTCATATTATGTAAACATACTTTTTGTGTTACAAGGAGGGTGTAGAATACCATGTATTTGATAAATTTTTGGTATAGGCCAATTAACTTCATTACAAACACCAAGAGCCTATAATCCAATTCTCGTGTTAAACGAAGCCTTTACACAATTTTTTCCCATGATAAGTCAACCATATACTAATTTGTATATCTATCCCACTCCACCATACACTACCACACTCCTAATTTAGGTGCTAGCTACTCCTCCTTCAATGCCTAATCACAACAATTTGTGATTATGATGACAATTTAAGCACATATGTGTGTAATGTCCATGATGGGACATATGAATTGTTGTCCCAAAATTTCTTGTCAGTGACTATAACCTTAAATGGGCTAGCACTAGTTTATCTCATCATGTCAAAATGACCCAACAGATGAAAATTTACAATTTATGCCATCATCACTTCACACTATCTAATGAATGACCCTTTCTACAGATTATATGCATGAATTTATATAAGTCATCCCCTCTACCTATCCTATGATTGATTGTGACAACAAGTGAATAAAGTAAAATTGATGGATCTTTGTTGACAAAATCCCCTAGTTTTAAATTGTACTTTGTTCACATGTTCTCACAATCAACCATAGGCTAAGTAGAGGGGATGGTCTTCCATAAATTCATGCATTTAATCTGTATAAGGGGTCATCTATGAGACAGTGTAAAGTGATGCTTACAAACATGGTAAATTTTCAAATGTCAGCTCATTTTGAGATGGTGATAATAAACTAGTGCTAGCCCATTCAAGGTAATAATCATTCATGGGCAACGTGAAGAGGACAATTCATACATCCCATCATGGACATTACACTCATTTGTACTTAAATTTTCATCATAATCACATTTTTTGGTGAATTGACAATTAATATATGTTAGAATTTTGTTAGACTAATATATATTAGAAAATACAACCAATATATAGATTAGTTACAATAAACATAGTATAAAATATAGTGTTTATTCCAACAATGTCGACTACACTCTTGACTAAATATTTTAAGCATCTATGATTAATGAATGAATGAGTGAATGTTTTATGTTAATGAATAATTGCTATATGTATTTTTATGTACATGACATTGTTTCATATTATGTAAATATATTTTTTATGATAAAATTTATTGAGATGAAATATTTTGTGGATTTATGAATGAATGAATGAATGTTTTCTATTTGTTTTTTAATGTATCTTAATATCTTGCTTTCAACTATTTCTTATATAGTAGATAGATTCGGTATTGGGTAATTGAGAGTTATGCGGCGGGGGAGGGGCCATGAGAGCTTCCACCTTCATGTGAGTGGCCCTGTTCAGTAGAGAATAAATTAGGATTTTGATCATCTTAAGCAAAACACCCTCAATCCAACAGAGCAACAACAAAATCAATGTTGACTTTGTTGTTGCTTCCTTGAGTGGAGGGAGGTTTTCTCCAAGATTAAACTACTCCAAGGATGTATTCTTGAAACCAAGAGGATCTCATTTAGGTATTCATGCACACAATTCTTTTTAATTATTATTTATTCATGCAATTAAATTTAGTATTTGGTCAAATTTAATCTAATTTTGCCTCATTGGTCTCATGAATATGTGTAGGACAACTAGTTTCAATTTGAATGTTGAAGTCGAACACTTATCTGAAGCAAGTAGCTGAAAATGGTAAGGGTTTAGGTGAGACAACAAAATGTGTTTGATAGTTGTGTTGTATGTCTTGGTTGAGTGGAAGTTACATAAAGTTTTATAAGAAATAATAAAATTTTCCATGAAAAAAATTCATGTAGTATTTGTCTATCTTTGACGATTTTGTTTGTATTTGAGTGAAAGACCATAAACTATTTTTCATGCAGGACTGTAGCAAAAACTCTTTCTCTATTAATTGGGTATAAGGCACTGGCATGATTTTTCTTCTATTTTATTAATTATTTATCGCATCTAACTTCTCCTCCTTCCTTTGTTTTGTATGTACTTTCATTCACATATCTAGATTTGAAAGATTAACTAGGGTTGGAGTCATATATGTGAAAAAAACTCATCAAAGTACTGCTCAACTTTAGCACACCAAGCGTTTGGCTACCAAGTGCAAGATTTAGTTTTGTGTTGCATTTGATTTCAAGCAATTTTTTATTTCTACATTGTAAATATTCCAAGGCCATAAATGTTGAGAAAAACTAGGGAAAATAGAGTTAGGGTTTATTTTATAATGTTTTTTCTTGTTATATTGAAAATTCTTGTGATACAATGGTATTTCATCATCATCACTATTATTTTGTGTTCATCATCAAGACAATGCCAATAAAGAAGATCACAATGCAAACAAGAATGCCAGAAATTGGCTCCTGTAATAGTTTTTCTTACTTCTTGAACGAATGATTCACTTCTCTCCTTCAAATGGTGAAATAGCTGACTATTTATACTTATTGGTCACTGTGCATTTGAGGTGACATGAATAATTTGACTTGAAGTCGACTTGTAGGCTTGTAATGAAGATCAAATTAATTATATTATGTTTGGAGGCCAGCTTTGAAAGATGAATGGTAATTATTTTTGGAGAAGGAACTTATTTGGTGTAGGAGATATCATTAGACAAAAAAAAAAAAATCATATTTTGACCTTAAGGAGCCCAAGAAGGGTCTCTTACAAAAACGACTTTGACTTTGACTCAAAAAATATTAGAAGCTTACAATGGAGGCTTAAACTACTGACAATTGACCCAAGCATGAAACACATGATTTAATAATTCAATAAAAATAATTATCTTTTCTTTATTATGACTCAACTACAATTATGAAGACCGACACTAGTTACATTTTTCAACACCCCCCCCTAACTAGGGAGGTATTCATATTTTTACACATATGTACAAGGAAGAACTCAAAATGAAATGATCTACAAAGAAAAAGAGTAATAAAGCACCACAATGCTTTTGAATTAGATACTTGACTAGGCTATCTAACCGGGTGGGCTAAGGTGTGTTCCAAGCTTCATCCACTATAGGTACCATTAGGCTTCCACTCTAACACCAACCTAGGGATCTAGGTGTGTATCCAAGTTCAGAGCTCTATGAACAATACCACCCTCCCTACTTCGGAATCTAGACATCAACACATAGGTCGGCCATATGTCCTCCCAAGCATCAGGCACTCAGCCCCAATATTTACACCAAATCTTAGTTGAAATCATGAAAGGCTAAAGAAGTGGAAAGATGAAAATGGGGAGCAGAGTTTAAGGTTACTTTTAATAAATATGTATAGGTATTGTGAGATATTAAAAGTAGAAGTAAATATTTTTAATGAAAAAGAATCAACAACTTATTTACACATTTTTCGAGGAAGAATAACACATAAATGAATTACAGTGGGAGGAAGTAAACATATCATAATCAACAGATAGTTAGAATCATCCAGAAATTACTATTACTTCTCCAAGAAAATATTATACATTACACCACAAAAATTTGTCTCTCTGAGGCCAAAATTTAGAGCCCCAAAATTGGTCCCTTGATGTGTTTTTAAATAAATCAATACATTGGAAACTGTTATGAAACTGTCAACTGTCAAAACTACTTCATAACTTTTTCAATCCTTATGAAATCTTAATGACTAAACTATTTATAATTTTTGGAATTCCAAAGTGAGATATCTTCCAAAATTGAAAATGAATAAACATAATTATTCAATGACATGGGACTCATGTGCAGCTTTAGGCATGCTTGATGAAGCTCCTAGTCTCATAATTCGAACCTTCACTGGTGACACCAGATTCTTGCATTTTTCCTTGGATTTAAGTCTGGAGATAGTCAGTGTATCATCATGTTATAAGTCATCCTTATATTGGTTACCTTTGTGTATGTTGGTTTCTCAGTGAACAAAGTTTTGACTAAACTTAGAAACTAGAAATCCCTCTGCAAATAATTCACAATTGTTTCTCCTTTTAAAATGGTTGTTCTCTCGTGAGAGACATTGATCTTACTCTTTGTTTCCACCAATAATACCTCATATTGTTCCCAAGGAAGGAGATTTCTTTGTTGATCCCAACATGAAGGAAACGCTGCTCAAACTCTCTTGTCAAAATTAGAATTAAATGTTGTCACTGACTCTCTGACCTCCAATAACCTTCTTTCAACCTGTTTCATGTACATATTTTTCTGAACCATATTGGTTATATCTTCCACCACAGTTTGTATGTCTATAATATCCACTGCCCTCAATTCTTGGGAAGATTTGGCATTTAGATAATCAATCATTCTTTTGGCCAATTTTTCATTCTCCTAAGATTCATTTTTGTTGGTCTAAATAATAAATTCAGAATCTTTGATCGTTGCTTTTTCTTCATCCAAGGCCACCATATGATCCTGGAATGTTTTGACTTGTTGAATAATATCATTCCATATGATTTCTCTTGCTTGAATTAGAGACATATTGCCTTTTAGTTTCTCTTTCAATTCCTTAATTTCATCATAAGTTGACTGGTAATTATTGTGATGTTGAGCTACATTCCCTCTAGCCATTTTTAATTGTCTCTCTTTGTGCTTCAATTTCTCCTTTGTATCATATAGAATTTTCTATATTTTCTTCAACTCATCCTCTGAAATATTCAGTTCTGTCATGACTCTGGTGAGTTTTCAGTAGGATCATTTGAGTCTGGATACACCACAATTTTGCAGACAAGTTGGTTTATTTTTTGTTGTAAATTTTCATTGAGCTCCTTGAGATTCGTTACCTCTCTATTTATTTCCACTAGCTCATTAGTTAAGATATCCTTTTCTTTCTCAATCTGAGCCAACTTTGGAGCTTGAACATGTTTTGTGGCAGACAATTTCAATTTTCTCCTTAATGGTTGGATCTCAGACTCTACACGTTGGATCAAATCTTGAAAATTTCCATTGTCCTCTAGATTCACCCCAAGCTTAATTATCAACTTTTTAAATTTTGTATTTTGAGTATGAAGAGATTGATAATTATCTCTTTCCAGCATCAATTGATCTATTATTTTTCCTAATAAATCCTATGTCTTGTTTGTTGCTAATGATGATATATTGATATCATTATATATTAATTCTCTTATTTGCTTGTGCAAGTTTATCTTGTCTGGAAATGGAATATATTTTGTGTTCACAGATAAACTAATTGTCCTAAAATCAACTCCAAGAGAAATTTATTGAGAAATAGGATGAGTACAGGAGAATTTCATATGATTTATTTCAAAATCCATTGTTGAAAGAAGTTTGGTTTGATAACTAGAAATGGAAAAAGAATCCAATTGGGTGATAGAATTGGCCTTTATCTTCCTATTTTTCTCTTCAATCTTCTCATAAGTATCCTTCAAATCAATCAAGGAACTATGCTCTTCTTCACCCTAAATTGGAGATGATGGTGCACACTTCACTTCCCCTAACTACAATTTAAAACCAACTTTGGTTTAAGGCCTTTCAATGAATTGTTCAAATTTTGTTTCACTTCCTTGTGTTTGTTCCTTCTTGATGCCCTGAGAGATTTCTTTCTCAAGATCAATGACATTTGAAACATCTATTTTAAATCCCTTTTTAGCGGGGAGAGAAGTTTCTACCTTCATGCTTCATTTTGTCTCAACCAAACCACCATTTTCTAACTTCTCCAGTTCACGCTTTGGTTCATGGACATAAGGGGCACAAGATATCTCTAATATCCCCTTTGAGATGATCTGATGTGGATCATAGCGCCATTTTTCTCCCTTTTGAAAATCCATTGCTTGCAACATTCTCTCAAATTCCTCTATTTCTTGTCTATTGTTCACAATAAATGGGCCAATAGTCCTTGGTAATTTAAACAAAAATCCTTTTCTAGCTAGGAAAAAGTGCAATTGATCCAGATTCAGGCTTTGTCTGATGAATTCCAATTCAAATATCCTCATAGGCACAAAAGAAGGAAGCCTATATGGTGGAATTTATGCTCCATACAATCTAATTTCTACATGATCTTTGAATAAAAACCATTCTCCAACTTTCAGATCTTTTCTCATTTGTAAAAGAGACTAAGCTTTTGGTAAAAATATTGAAGGGGCAAAATTACTGATAATTCTATATACAATTGACATGAAAGATGCAATGTAACATGAAAATTATTCATTGTTTTGTTTGCTTCTGAATAAATATGCCCAATTAACCATTATTTGCTTTTGCATATTCACATCCATGACATTTAGACCCATGTCCATAAATTTCACAACATGCACATACAAGAAGAGGTATACCAATGAAGAAGGAAACCTAAGACACCCAGCAATATTGAAATTGACGGGGTGTGATTTAATTGAATTTTCCCAAAAGGTTGGATTATCCAGTACAACATCAAATTGCATCGTTGAATGAAAAATCCATATAGTTTGGCAGTCTATTACTGAGGTTTCATCTCTTTCCGAAATTCTCACAATTATTTGAAAAACAAGCTTGACATTCTCATAAGGCATGACTGCACTCGAAGGCAAAACAAGGTTGTAAAATATATTTCTATCTCATTCTGATAAATTTTGATAAACAAACAAGAGAGTTTCATCGAAGAAAGTGGTATAGTTATCAGATTGAGGAAAATCAAGGGCTTGGCGAATTAGCAATGAGGAGACTTGTAGAATATTTTCTCCCAAACAGTTCATTACATAAAACCTTTGTGGGTACATGGATGAAGTCAACCAACTAATTAATTCAGGGAAAAAATATGTTTGAGGGATAATTGTAGAAACCAAATATGACTTGAACATTCTCGATGAGATTTCTGACTCAATCTAGTTGACAAGGACATTCTGAAGAATTTCCATTAAATTAAGTGGACAGGCGGGGACAAATATATCATGCTCCATGTCCATGCGAGGAATATGGGTCGAGGAACCAAAGAAAGCAGCATTTTTCGTCATTTTTATTTTCTTTTAAAATTTACAGAGTGATTAAGTTTATTTAAATATGTGGTAATTTTGCAAGAAATTGGTGACAAAGTTAAAAGTGTTGAATATGACAACAGTCGGCATGAAAACAACAGATTAAATGAGTGAATTGGGAAAAAACATGGTTTTTATAGATGAGAGAGCGAGAAAAACAGAGTTATGACGATGAGGACAAAGGAGTATGTTAAGTTCGTATAATACTAGTGTAGCCCCCTAATTGTTATTGTTAGTGTAGCCGCCTATTGTTATTGATGTGCCCATGTATCCCCCATTTTGTTATTGTTGTGCCCCATAAAAGCCCATTATTGTTATTTTGTGCCCTTACATTATTATTGTTATGTAGGCTCTGATTATATTGTAACCTCTTAGACTCTTATATATACCAAGGAGGTCTTATCATTTGTATCATACAAGAATCGTTCATTTATGTAATGTAAAGGAGGTTTCCTCCTTGAAGAGAATAATTTTTAAGTCGTTGATCTATCTTTTCTTCTACTTTGTGAGATCGTTGCATAACATTTGGTTTCAGAGCTTTGGATTCTAGGGTTTTGTTGTTGCAAACATGTCATCTTGGAATTTTCACTATAACGTTTTTTCTGCGTTCAAAAATTGAAATTGTGACCAAGTGGAGCATAAATCTTGATGACCTTCCTGTAAAAAGTTAATATTGCTTGAGCATCAGATTGGAATTTCGTAAAAAATGACTGAAATTTCACAAATATTAATTTTTCTTGTATCATTTTCAAGGCTGAAAGTTGAAATCATGATACATGGAATTCCTTACAAGTTCTCTCTACTAAACCAATCTATAATCAAGACATCATGGGAGATTAGGCATAACATTATCTTGAAGAATCCAATTTTGGTCTAAGTTGTGGCATTGGAAACAAAACTTAGAGGGATACAATAGGACAAAAGTTCAAGCCTTGGAGATCTGAAATTACATAGGTACAACAGTTTCAATATCGAGCTCCTAAAAATCAAGAAAAAGGTGTGTATTTTATTAAATTGCATAACTTTTGTTTGAAAAATCGGTTTGAAGTGATTCAAAGGGAATAGTGAAGCATAGATATCATTGTTTTATTCCAAAATGCCTTGAAACAAAAACAAAAACAAAAAAATGGACACACCTACTAAGAAACCATAAAGAACTTCTATGATGCATGAAGAAGAGGAAGAAATATAGCATGATATTTCAAAATTATGAGACCAAGTGCAAAAAATTTCGCTCTCACAAAAAGTAACAAAAATGAATTGGACACCATGATGATTGTTAAGATAGTTTACATAAAAAGGGACATGGTAATTTTGAATGATGGTTTAAAATCAAACATGGAAGCACTGATGAATGTCAAGATAGAAGGGTTGAAGGAAGGTTTCACAAAGTTTCTATAAGAAAGGCTTCCCAATGCTGACAAGGTAATCCATGAAAATCATGATGAGGACAAAAGGAATATGAATTATGATTTTAGAAAATCCAAAGTTGGGATTAAGAACCACCACATTCCAAATATTGATACAAGTAATTTTGATGGCAAGGATCTGGTAACATGGATACTACATATGGAGCAATATTTTGATCTCCATGATGTGAAAGACACACAAAAGGTACGCATTGCATCTTTATATTTACAACCCAAACAATTTGTATTGTATCGATGGTTTTTTTCTCATAAACCACTTGTCACTTGATAAATTTTATTGGAGGAAATGATAGCACATTATGAGGATACAAAGAGTAAAACCTTCTTTATCCAATTGATAAATCTCAAACAAAAGGGTTCAATGGATGAGAACATTAAGGACTTCTGAAAATTGAATATCAAGGTAATTGTTATTCCATAGAAGCATATGTCTTCATATAACATCCAAAATGAGTTTGGTCATTGGGAACATGATTCATTGGAGAAGGCGTTTAGGGTGGCAAGAAAATTTGAAAGAAAAATTATGGCAACAAGGAAGTATACCACTCACAAATACAAAGATGGAAGTGTTTCTAATCCTAGCCTTCAACAACCTACAAGGTTGACACCACAACAATTGGAGGAAAAAAGAGCAAAAGGGATTTGTTATAATTGTGATAGAAATGACACTAAAGGTCATAAGTGTGCTGAGAATAAGTTATTATACATAGATTGTGAAGAGGAGGAAGAAAGGTAACAAGAAACATTAAAAGAGGAGGATATACATGAGGAACCAACCCTAGAGAAAGAAGAAATGAATATGACCATATCTTGTAATGCATTGGTATGAATTAACACTCCTTAAACTCTCAAGCTAGAAGGATATATCAAGAAGAAAAAGGTAATAGTGTTTATTGATTCAGGTAGTACCCATAATATTATTCACTGAATGATAGCCAAGGAATTGAATTCCTTCCTATATCTAGCACCAAAGTTTCAACTAATGGTTGCAAATGGAGGAACTATAAACTACTCTAAATGGGCCATAATAAAAAAAACTATCCATGGGGGAATACATATTGAATTATCCAATTTCTTCCATTTTGTTAGAACTCCATGATTTCATTTTAGGTTGAAGGAAAATGATCACAGAGGTAACCACATACCTCTTTTGGTTGATAGACTAGTCCTCTTCAACTTGACGGGGCTTCCTCACTCAGAAAACTTTGAGATAAAAACTTTGAAGCACAAACTCTAGCAAAGACCAAATCTGAAAAGTGTTTGATTTCTTGATTAGGGGTTGGTAAAGGATTCTAGAAAAACTAATGCATGTGATCATGACCTCCTTGATTCATCATGCCTATGCATTTCCCCACCAACTTCATATACAAAGGCTTGACTAGTACAACTTTGAAATGGGTAGACAGTTTGTAGTATGGTGGAATATGAAAACAAAACACTCATCAACAATAGCAAAACAAATGAAATTTTCGTTACTATAACTTTAATGAATGATTAACAAGAGGAAAGACCTCAGCTTTGGCACTCTTCTAGGTGAAGGTTCTTTGGCTGCCTCCTCATACTTCTTAACCTATCCCCATGCCATGTCCAAACTCTTTTTCATGCTCCTCGACTTTGCATTCAGTTAGGTTCTTGACGTAGAGGTTTTTACACTGTATGCTTACAGAAATAGAAAATTTCACAAAAAATTTACCTATGTCAAGGGCTTTGGATGCCTCACGAACCTCTTTGTCATAGTTCTCAAGAACATGTTGCACAAATCTCTTGTATTTTTTATTCTCTTGCCTGAACTTCTTAACCTGCTCCTGACTCTCATCGAGCTCTTCTATACATCTCTGATATTCTTTTCTGTTAAGTGTCATAGAAGTCTCATATGATATTGGTATAAGCTATTGAATCTACCCTCATGCGTGAAATACCTTTGGATAATTTTTAATAGTTCATTGTAATGGTCCTGAAGGTAGATGGTCGGAAAAGTTGTATCAAATGTATCACTGAACTTAGGCTTGACAAACTGTTTAAAGGTTGAGATTTCAAGTTCATCTCCTTTGAACCATTTTTCACCTGTTGTGGGGAGACTTGTAGCATCTCTAATGAATTTCTTTGTAACAATGATCTCCATATTCCCTAACTTGACCTTGCTATCATGGAGGTTCAGGTCGAAAAGGCTAGCCAATCTGGTATTGTGACCCTCCTTCTGGACTTTTTGACTGAATGGAATGCAACCAACATTCTCAAAAGTAATTCTAATGGTTGGGGATGAATTTATAAGGTTTAAGGTGTTGGGCTCAACATGTACTATATCCCTTCCCTTTCTACTGGTAGTAGAGCGATTAACACTAATACTTGGCAAGATCGACTCAAACTTTATGAAAGGTTACGTGTACAAATCAGAGATTGAAAGACTCGACAAGTGTGACAGCGCAGACTTAGAAAAATAGGTGTATTAAATAATGATGACAGAGCAGGCTTCGAATGTCAAAAGTAAGTAGGTATACACTTTATTTCCCTTTACAATTTACCCTGACCACCCAAGATTTTGTGATGGTTACATTTCCTCATCAACAAGACACGACTTTAAATTAGAAACTGATTATGCTCGTGATTGATAGGCAGGGTATGTATAGCGGTTTTTTCAAAGAGAGAACAACAACACCATTATTGTGCTTAATCAGGTTATTGAGTAAAAAATTCACAAACAGGGCAATTGAATCCTACCTCCCACAATGTTGAAATTGTCCTGCGCAAGCTCTGGTAGCTTTAGGGACACTCTACGTAGCAACGACTCAGCACAACTTTTTAAACTCTCTACTACCTGGCTTCAATGTGTGATAGATTCTTCAGACCTCTTGTACAACGAACTAATTCATTTGCTTGTGATCAGAAACAGCCAAAATGGCAGCCCCTTGGAGATATTTGAAAATAATTCAAAATTTGTGATGACATAATTAAACCTATTGCTCTATTAGCACTCCACCTAAAAAACAATCATATTTAAATTTTAGGGGCATGACCAGATTTGGGAGAATGATGTGGGTATGATGATAAAATGAATGTATTGTGTATTCGGGTGAGTTCCAATCATCATACGAAATTATGTTTTAGTAGGTGAAATTATGCCTAGGGTTAAAAGGGACTTAGGCTTAGGATAAAGGGGATTTAGGCCTAAATAGGAATAAGGGATGGCATGGATGTTTTGGAATAGGGAATAATTCAAAAGAATAAGGGGATAAGGGAATAGGATATGTAGGACTAAGGGGACAAATAGAGAATAGAGACAAATAGGGAATAGAGCATGAGGGGAATAAATGGTATAAGAAAAGGGAGAAAATCGTAATGTTTGTAACCATATTGCTTTGACATCATTCCTTTTGATAGTAAACACTTTGTTTAGTTGAACGACTCTAACAAATCCCCAAAACCTAACTCAAAAATTGTAATGACACCTCTCAAAACTAAAACATCCCTTCCCATAAATGATTAAGACTTTGATGACCAAATCAAAACCACTTTCACAATGACTTCCCAGGTAGTGGTTAGTCAAACTCATAACAGTGAAAAAGTTTGTGAGTTTTGAACCTTTGTATGACAACAAAACTATGAATTTTCGAAGACCTTTGATTAGTAATAAAATAAATGACTCTAAAATTGGCTCCATTGGGGATGTAAGCCTCCCTATGAGGTGCAAAATACAAAACTGTAGACTAGAAACCTATCCATTGGGCAATGGCAACAATGTGCAATAAAATAAAAATAAAAAATAAAAATCTGAAAATTTTAGTGACTGGACTAACTAAAAAAAGACAACATAACTGACAGACTCCTATCTGACAAACTAATTTATTTATGGCAGCAGAAATCCAGGACCTTATGGCCTTCACCTCGGGCTTCGAATCTCAATTCCTACTACCCACACTTGCATTATTCAAAAGTAAAATGGTATAGACAATGCATTATATTGCAGTTGTGACATTATGTGAGAAAATGCTTCAGCAACCTTCCATTTACAGTCTCTACTCCAACTAGTTGATTAGATAAATCCTTAAGGAGATAAGCATTCTTTTCCCTAAATGAAACAATCTTAAAAGGTCCCTTCCACAGATTTTCGAACTTTCCATGTTTTACCTTTTTTTCATTTCGGGCATCCCACTTTAATACCAGATCTCCAATTTGAAAATTAGCTGCCTTTATTCTTCTATCATAAATTCTTTTGATTCTATCTTGTATCGGCGTTGTGTTTTTAAGCACATATTCTCTAGACTGTTGTTGTTGAATCATTTGGCCAATCCTCTGCTACATATCATTTGCCTCTACCTTAGCCTCCTGCAATAGCTTCATAACTGGGACTCCCAATGAGCAAGGAAAGAGTGCATATGTTCCATAGACCAGTTGAAATGGAGGCATGCCTATCGACTTCTTGGTACTCACATGGTCTTCCCACAGCGCATGTAGCAACTTTTTGTGCCAACTCTTCTTATTTTCTTCCCGCATTTTCATAACAATATTTACCAAACTTTTATTCAAGGATTTTGCCAAGCCTTTACCCTAAGGATAATAGGTTGTAGATTTTCCTAGAATAATGTTGTATCTGTGACATAACTCTATCATATTTTTAGATCTGAAAGCAGTGGCATTATCTGTGATAATATTTTGTGGACAACCAAAATGAGACAAAATGTTACCTTCCAAAAACTAGATGATTACCGTGTTCATAGCTTTTCTAATCAGTACTTCCTCAATCCACCTGGTAAAATAGTCGGTTGTTGTTAATATCCACTTGTGCTGTCCAAAAAAGGTGGTATGAATTTCACCAATAAAATTGAGTCCCCATTGGTGAAATGGTGACTCAACTGCTATAGGCTTCAGGGGCCGTGGGAGAAGCTTCTGTCTTCCTTCAAACATCTAGCCTTCCCGATAGCTGGCCACCTTTTTATAAACATCAACAAATAAACTATGCCAATAAAGGCCTGCTCTTAGGACCTTGTTCGTTGTGGTTTTCCAATACAAGTGCCCGCCACAATCTCCTTTGTGAAACTACTCCATTGTTGCTTGAGCCTCATTTTCTAACAAACAATTGAGTAGCATTTTGTCGAGATCCTTCCAGTATAAGAACTAATCAATAATGTAGAATTTTACTACCTTCAACTTTAGAAAGCGGGCTTTAGTTTTAGGTCAATCTGGAGGTGCTTGTAAATGTTGCAACACATATAGAATATCAACATACCAATGTGAGACAAAAAACCTTTCGGGAACTTGTTGCACGGTACTTGAGAGATCATCTTCTGCTAGGATAACTAAGAAATTGATTTGGAGTAACTGCAGATTGGATTCAGCCATCATTCGAGCCAAACCTTGCCCTTTTACCAATTTTGTTGGCTTGATCTCAGTGTCATATTCAAGTATAGAAGTGATCCACTTGCCACTTCTTCTATTTGGATCACTCTAAGTCAAAATGTTTTTGACTGCAACACTAGGCACATAAGCTACAACATGAGAATTAAAAATATATGCCTGGATATCCTTTAAAGCTTTAACAAGAGAAGGTACGTGTTTCTCCATTATGTCATATTTGAGCGCAGCATCTCTGAGGACTCTGCTGAAAAATGAAATGGGTTGTTCTACTTCCTCTTGTCTTTTCTACAATAGGATAGTAGCAATATTGTGCTCAGAAGAAAAAGAAAAAACTATGAATTCTCATGTAAAATCCAAGCTGGTTGGTGTGGGAGCATGATACAATGTTATCTTAACTTCATTGAAATATTTCTTGTTGTTTTTGCATAATTTCACCTTGTTGTCCCATTTTAACATGTTTGTAATTTTCCTCAAAATTTCAACCAGATTTGGAATAAACCTCCTCAAAAAATTGATTCTGCCCAAAAAGGATTGAATCTCCTTTTTACTCCTAGGAATATCCATTTTCTGAATGGTTGCAACTTGGTTATGGTCTATTTTGATACCATCTTTCGAAATAATATGTCCCAAAATCTTGCCTTCCTTCAGCCCAAACAATGATTTCTTGGGATTTAAGGATATGGCATATTTCTTACACTTCTCAAAGACTGCTCTTAAGTGTTAAAAATGATCATCATCAGATTGTGAATAAACAGTAATATCATCAAGGTATATGATAAGAAACTTATATTTTTCCTCTGCAAAAGCTATATGCATAGCTCGTTGAAATGTTGCCCCTGCATTCATCAGACTGAATGGAATCTTGGCATATTTGAAAGTCCCCCAAGGTGTGGTGAAGGAAGTCTTATCTTGGTCTTCTGGGTGAACCAAAATCTTGTTATACCTGGAAAACCCATTCAGCAATGACATTATTTTTTCACCAACTACCTTCTGAAGTATATGGTTCATTTTTGGCAGCAGATAGTTATCCTTGAGTGATAACATGTTCAAGTTTCTAAAATATACACATAATATGATCTCTCTTGTCTTCTTTCTGACTTGTGCCAAGTTAGATAACCAATTGGAAAATATAAGAGGTATTATTATGCCAACATCAAACATTTTCCTTATCTCTTTCTCGATCAGGGGCAGCAACACTGGATTTGTCCTTCACAGCTTCTGCTTGAATGGTTTTTGATCTTCTTTGACTCTTATTTTGTGATGGATAATGTATTTATTATACACCTTCAAGTCTTCATACCCCCACGCAAACACGTCGAAAAATTCAATCAACAATTCCAAGTATTTTTTTCTTCATTTCTGGACTCAAGGTCTTGGATAGTTTTATCATTTTTGGGGGTTCTGTTGTACCTATATTGCATTGTTCAACTCCTACAGGTTCTAGTTCTGGCCTTTTAGCCACATCATTTTGGTCAAATGGTTCCTCCAAGGGTGCAAGCCCTCCTTGAAGGATGTTGTCTTTGAGCTGCAATATTTTTAACTCAGTACCCTGCTTATCTAACTCTTCTTTTAGTTGATTAATAAAACTCTCTTTATCTACACCTTCCCATCCACTATCCCTTTCCAATTTCATTTTGGAAAATTCTTCCTTCATTAGTAAAAAATTCTCCTACTGTTTGTCATTTTCGAAGAATTTTGAGTGCTTCATGTTATCTGGGATATCATGCCTATGTCTGACTTCCACCTTGTATCTCCCTTTAACACTATTGGGAATTTCAAAATCAGAGGCCGAAATGGCCAATGCATCCACAACAACATTATCCTTTCTTGGGACAACTAAAAAACTATACTCAACAAAATTCTGCAAATAATCTAAGACAAAATTACGATAAGCATGCATCTAGGGGTGTTTTGTTTTATATTCACCTTTGACTGCCTAACAACTAGCTCAAAATCACCATAAAAAGCTATTCTTCTAGATCCTTATTTCTTCAAATTTCGTAGACCCAAAATAAGAGCTTCATATTCCGCTACATTATTAGTACATTCAAAAACTAACTTGTATGAGCATAGCTTTGAGTTACTAACTTTTGGGTTGATTATCCATATCCCTGCACGGTACCTTCTCTGCTTGCTGCCCCATCGAAATGCATGGTCCAAACATGTTGTTATTTTTGCTCTTTCTTGCCTGTTTCAGCCTTCAAAATCTCAGATTTATCATGGACACTTTGGCCGCTCTGTTTCTCACTTTTGTTGCTATCCTGTCCCTCCATTCCACAATTTTTTTTCTTCAAAACTTTCCTTGTTATTTGCTTCTTTTCTAATGTATCAAACATATGAGTCTATTCTATTGTCTTGTTCGAAAAATTTGCCCAAAATTTCTAAATTTTTAGCGCTTCCCTTTCCTCTTCCACATATGAAGCAATTTCTTCATCATTGGGACAACTTGAATTAAACAACATAAATGAGTCCAAATTCAGAATGAACAACATACACTGGATGATTCATGGGTTTATCTTTACTATTGATCATGTATTGCATGAGCGGTTCCCTGTATAACCTCCTTGATTTCCCTCCAAAAAATGAAACTTTGATGTAAGACATGTTTGTTTGCAATGCTTTGTGCAATTTCCCCATCCAGGATCTAGACAAAAGCATACCGTACCTGGGATGTATATTCGCCACCACAATATCCATAACCATACATTTTGAAGGAATTTGATTTAAAGACACTGCTAAATCTTTAATTAATCCTAGACACTTCACCTTACTGGAATCAAATGAATAGAGGTCTTTGTATGGTCTTGTAATATCTAGGCCTAATCTCTCCATAATCACTTTCGAGGCCTAATCTCTCCATAATCACTTCTGGCATTAGATTGTGTGAGGCTCCAAAACCTAGCATTACATTATGCAACATTTGCTCATGCACATTCAAACTGACATAGAAAGGAGGAAAATCCCCATCTTTCTCTTTGTCATCAATATTTGGTCCAAAAATAATGGTTGGATGATCATCCGTTATATTTACTGTATCAGACGATTTGTCTACTCTAAGTTCCTTTAAAATCTGATATTTATATTGATTTTTCTTTACCAATTCACCAAGAGGAATGGAGATCTTTAATTTAGCAATTTCACCTTCAAGGTTGAAGGGATTTGATACATTTTCAACCTCTTTATGGGCAGCTTCCTTCTTTTTTAGATTGCAGATTACTGTGGTGTGATTTTTGAATGAGGTTCGGATTCTCCACAGTTTCCATGTTTTGTTGTCGACGTTTCGAGTCTGAAACTAGCTTCCTTCTTTTCTGCAGCATCTTTGGATGTATCTTCTTTCCTTTTTAATATGGTGATAGGTGGCTCCTTCTTTTGGGAACATCCTTCTTTTGAATACTTGTACTAGGGACATCCTTCTTTACTTTACTGGTTGCCATTTCTTTCTTTGTTGTACTGATGATTGGTATTTCTTTTTTCGCTACATTGTTTCCCACAATTCTATTCCTCAAATTATATTATCGCTTCACTTGCATGATGGAATTTTGATATCCCTTCCTATACTCCTCGGATTCAGTCATTAACACATCACTTTGAGACTGAGCCAACAACAATTCTTCATCCTCTGCCTCAAAATTTTCAAGCAACTCTACTCTTCATCTTCTTTAGTCAAATACACATCTTTTTTCCCATCACCAAAAAATATAACTTGATCTTCCGGTAATTTCTCGTCCTCCTCATCTTGATCTTGAGCATAATTATGTTGAAATGGCGGTCCTACTTACTGTTGTGACTGCTCCAGACCCTTCTTCTCTCTAGGTTTGTTTGGCAATTGTGGTTGCCTTCGAAAATTTGGGTTTCTAATTTGTGTACCAATATGAGTTTCTCTAGCTGCTGCCTGGTCAGTCAAAGAGATTTTCTCCATCATCTTCTCCATGGTTTTGAACAATGTATCAAATTTAGCTTCAACAGAAGTAGTGGGCTCTACTTTTATTATCACTCTTTTCTTTGCTTTCATTTTGGATTTCTTTGCTAACATATTAGCCTCCACACTAACTGCATTGTTTTTCATGTCCTCCAGTCTTGCTAGATTCCTCTCCCTAATCTGGTAGGCCATCTCAGGGTCGAAAGCATCAGGATAATGATGTAAATCCAGCCTAGAATGGGGCTTTATCTCTATAGGAATAGAATTGTACACTTTGTTGAACCTCACAGAAAATTCTTGGACAGATTCTTCAAGCTGTTTTTTTAGATTATTATACTTAGCCAGAATTTGCAAGGGATTCTTCTTCTCAACCCACCTTGAAAGGAAAGCGTCTTCCAACTCTTGATAATTGGAAAAATATCCTAGGTGAGAACTCCTGAACCACTTCTTGACATCACCAGAAAATATTTAAGCAAACAATCTAACTTTAAAATCATCATGGTCTACTTCCTCCAAATGTACAAAATCACTAACCTTATCAACAAATTGCTTAGCAGTAACTTCTCATGTACCATCATTTTGGGGAAGCCGATGATCGTAATTAAGAGGCAAGTCATAAAGTTGAGCAGGAAAAACCAGAGGGGCATATCTTGCTGCCATAACTAATACCTAAGTAGTTGGGTGACTGGCAGATGGTGTGACAGAAACAAAAGATGATGGAAAAACTTGATGGGTAGAAGTTGAAATAGATAATGGAGGACCCCAGAATGATGTAAAAATAGAACCTGAACCTGAACAGACTTGTGAAGGGACCTTTTTTTTAGACAAGATTTTCTTTTCAATAGTTTCGTGAACTTTATTAATTAGAATTTTCAGTTTACTAGACTGCTCAAGAATATTTCAACTAAACTCTTTTTCCAGAAGTGGGGTATAAGGAATAACAACAGATGAATCCACTATAATTTTGGGAATACAGGAGCAGGATCTCGTTTTGGACAGAGGAACTTCAAAAGCAATTTCTATTAAGGAGACAAATCTTCTAAGAGGGATATTACTTGCTTGACTTTCCACCACAATCCTCTCCTTCCTAAGCAGTCTTTCAGGATCAAAAACAACCATAGGGGGGATTTGGATCAAGATTGTTCCTGGTATACCTTCTAGAAGCTAGATCTTCTCATATAAATTTTCATGCAGCTAATTTCACTAATAGAGAAAGCAACCATGAAAATTTCAGACAATGGTGTAACTCTAAAAATAAAACAACTCCCTTGGAAAATTAGACCTTTCGATCCCCATCAATGGCACCAATATGTTAGCACTCCATTATTTCCTTTTAGGCTGAAGGAAAAGGATCACAGAGGTAATCAAATACCTCTTTTGGTTGGTAGATTGGTCTTCTTCAACCTGAGGGGGCTCCCTCACTCAGAAAACTTTGAGATAAAATATTTGAAGCACAAACTCTAGCAAAGACTAGATCTAAAAAGTGTTTGATTTCTTGATTGGGGGTTGGTAAAGAATTCTATAAAAACTAATGCATGTGATCATGACCTTCGTGATTCATCATGCCTATGCATTTCCCAACCAGATTCATATACAAAGGCTTGACTAGTACAGCTTCGAAATGGGTAAACAGTTTCTAGTATAGTGGAATATGAAAACAAAACACCCATCTGCAATAGTTGAATAAATGACATTTTTGTTATTGCAAATACAATGAATGATTAACAAGAGGAAATAAATTGAGCCTTCAAAGGCATAAACATTCAATTTGCAACTGAAATATTTATGTGGAGCTAAACAAGAGCATATGAAATGAATTCTAGTATAGTTCTTTTATTACACCTTTAAAGCATATTAAGAAGATAACATAAATAATATTACACATAAACTAAATAACAACAATTTCGTAGCATTCATACCACAAATATCTCTACAAAATAACTGGAATCTCTTTAGCATCAAAGCATACTCATTAATACAGATCACAACATATGACTACAATATCTGATAAGTAATATTGAAACCAACAACATGTTCCATATGTATTAACCAGCATAAATATACCATAAACAAAATATGATAGTGTCTAGATTCATTGCATCACTAATCCAACAATGGATTGAATCAAAATTTAAAAAAGAGGAAATATTTTTGTTGTTTTAAGTCCTTTTCCTCTTATGATCAAAAAAAAAAAAAAAAACATAAAACATTGATGACTTTATCTATAAAAAAAAAAAAACCTAAATGTCTATGTAAAACAAGTTTATCTTCGAAGACCATATCTTCATGAACCAAATCGAATAGTAAAAGTAGGAACAATTGGATGTTGATTAAGCAGTGACTGTGTGGGGGATTTTTCCTTTCAAAATTGTCACATGGTTGGTTGCTCAAGGTCTGAGTTGGTTGCCACATCTACTCCACGTTCATAGCTTCAAACCCTGACAAATGGCTTCCTCCCAATATGCATGCAAGTTTATAGGCAGGGCCTGCGCAGCAGCGACATAGCAACTACATAGTGGATTTTTTAAAATTGTCTTTTAAATTACATCTAGTCTTAACAAAACACCATCATGCTAGTATAAGTCGCTCCAAACATTAGAACCACACCATTACACTGACCAAACAACATCTACAACTTGAATTTTGAAATAAAGAAAACAAATAAAAAATAAAAAAATCACACTTCAGTCAAGGACCCTTTACATTTGTTGGGTGTGGAGCCTAATTATCTTTTGTATTCAAAGATTTTTAGTCGGATGTATACCCTAGAAATACTGTACACCACTCCATCCGAGGGGGGGGTGCGGGGGGGCTAATCCCCCCCAGCTAGGGGGTACGGGGGCTAGTGGTCCCCTGGCGAGGGTTCGGGGGCAGCGCCCCCAAAGCTAAAAATAGATGTAAAATTGCCTTGTAAAAGTATAGTAATTTCTAGTCAATCTGGGCCATTCATTAGGCGGATGATCTGACGGTAGAAGTTATGTTTAATTTAGGGAAGGAAACTCCTCGCTATATATGAGGGAATTGTATTGCGTCTATGTATATCTGTATTCGAAGTGAGGAAAAGAGAGGAGATTGAGAGCAAAGAGGGAGTTACAGCAGATCTACTATAGGTTGTATCTCTTCAGTTGCTGGATAATATAATAAAAGAAGGACTAGTTGTTTCTCCATGGACGTAGCCCAAACTGGGTGAACCACGTATATCTGTGTCTCTCTTGTTTTTTGTGTTTTTTGTGTTTATATTTCTGCAATATTTTATGTGTTCCATTGCTTCATAATATATAATTTTCTAACAACATCCTCTTCTTTTTCTAGAGGTCTTGCTGGTGGAAGCTTTGGTCTTTGAAGCTTGAGGTGTGAGGGAAATTTTCCTAAGTGATAGTGGCATGGTAGGTTTTTCGTCAGTCATAGCCTTAGACCTCAGATTTGGCACTCTTCCAAGTGAAGGTTCTTTGGTTTCCTCCTTGTACTTCTTAACCAATCCTCATGCCTTGTTCAAACTCTTTTTCATGCTCCTCAGCTTTGCATTCAATATTAAGTTCCTGACATAGAGGTTTTTACACTGTCTTCTTATAGGAATAGACCATTTCACAAAATGTTTACCTTTGTCAAGGGATTTGGATGCCTCACAAACCTCTTTGTCACAGTTCTCAAGAACATGTTGCGCGGATCACTTGTAATAATGATTCTCTTGCCTGAACCTCTTAACCTGCTCCTACCTCTCCTAGAGCTCTTCTAGATATCTTTGATACTCTTTCCACTGGTCAAAATGTGGCTTACCAGGTCGTTGAGCCACATTTTACATTTGCTGCACATAACTAAGTTTTGACTTGGTTGTTGTAGTTGTGGGCCCATTGGACTCCACTCCAATCTCTTTGGCATGTTCAGCAAATGATACATGTTTACCTTTACCCTTAGCAATAGTTTTGGGAGATGTCTCTTCCTTTTCAGCTATTGGTTGAGCTTCTTCTTTCAAGTCTCTATGTTTCTTCTTTAGAAATGTTATCTTAATCCGATATTTGGAAAGGGCATATTTCATCTTGACCACCTTAGGTTATTATTCTTCATACTGTAGGGTATCTTGTTCATATTTCATTGGGTCTTCTCCTTGTTCAAACTAGATTGGTTCATCTTGCATCACTTCTTCTTCTTTACTGTCTTCTTGTTTTTCTTCTTTTTTATCTTTGGAAATTTCAACAACTGATTAAGGGTTTGACCCCTCCACATTCTTCCTGGCCCTTGACCTAGTCCTAGGCCTCATCACAAACTCTTCATTCTTGACTATTTCTTCTACCTTAACTTGAAACTTGGCGGTCTAAGATGATACCACCTGAACCTTGGTATCTTGAGTTTTCTCTTTGTCTTTCGAAATATGCTTCTTACCTTGCTTCCCAAGTTTACCTGTGAACCTTTTGTTGGGTTTTTCATCTTTTTCTTCAACTATCTTGGCCTCTTTAACTGAGTGAGTGACCTTCTTCTCTTATATTTCATTACATTCTTCCTCCTCACAAATACTTACTGATGAATATTATGTTTGTGGTTGTAAACCAATGCTAGACAAGAAGTCAGACTAAAGTGTCTAATACAAGCTCATGACTCCAAATGTCGTAAGGACCGGGCATACTGCCTAAAGTAATGTACCTACCAGATTTGGGCATGAGAGGACAATCTAGTGTTATCTCGTCCCTTCTCCTTATCGGATAGCCAGTGGCATATGGGGACGGAATCTAGGACACGATAAGACATAAAGTAGAGATATGCAAATCTCTTTATTGTACATATTTTACACAGTGGAGGTTCAAGGACAAGTGAACCCACAAAAGCTTGTCCAACGCCATCGTCAGTTGGAAAGACGACACTCGTATAATGTGTAATAATCAATATGAGGGTACGAGTAATGTTGATATTGGAATCTTTCCATCATATAGTTGGAGAAGTACTACACCCTTACTTCTTTCTCGAATTCCCATGCTTGTGCACTATGACTATCTGGTGGTTCTACAAAGTTGATTTTGATGAAAGGATTCGATCTGGGGTCAACTTGTTCATGAAAATTATCATAGCTGGTACTAGTGGAGATTGTTCTTACTTTGTAGTGGTTTGTGACAAACCAGTGGATGTGACCACATCTACGGACACCTTGTAGGAAAAAAAGATCTGCAATATCTGCTATATTTTCGACTGATTTGTACAATATTCCATTCATGTGAGCTCTGGGTTCACTAAAGCCAGGAATCTTTAGCATGTGAAGGGAATACAGCTTTATGACGAGCGTTGATAACCCATATATTTTCCACCATTCAATAAACCATTCTGGAGTGGGGTCTTCTTGTTCCAACGCCTCGACAGTCATTCCTTCAAAAAGGAAAGAAAACTGCATAGAGTAAAACAAGTTAGCAGAATAGTTTTGAAGATTCATATTTGAATAGAAAGCATCCTTTTGCTAGTCTGGATCAAAGTTTTCCCTGTGGAGGTGATTGTTAAATCTTCTGAAAGTTATATGGAAACTAGTGATCCAATCATCATCATCATCATCATCATCATCTCTCTGAATAACATAAATGATGCTTCCAATATGTTCTAAATAATCTAAAGTTTCAACCACTTCCTCGTTCATATCATTCTGCATTGTTTCTGTCCAAAGATCAAGAATACCCATCCTATGTCGAATTTCTTTAATTGGGTATCATGTCTCATCATGATCAAGTAATGATATTTCTAGGTTATAACTAACCCATCCTGCGGGAGTCTCTATTTCCACAGTGTATTCATTCCATCTTATAAAATTGCATGTTAAAGAAAGAATTGAATGTTCAGACAGAAATTCTCAGCTGAGCATATCTGCAAAACTATTCTTGTCACCAGGCACAAACTCAATATTGAAGATGTATTGGCTTAACTGCATTACCCATCTGACCATTGCAGCATCACCCATCTGACCATTGCAGCATCTTCAAACTCACATTTTTGGATAGCATATTTCAAGGCTTGACAATCTGTTCTTACCGTGAATTTTGTATGTATAACGAAATCATTAAACTTGGCAATGCCAAGACAGACTGCTCTCAATTATTTCTTTAAGCTGGACCAATTTAATTGATTCTTGGCCCAGAGTCCCGATGCATATTGGCAGATTTCTATTTCCTTTTTACTGTTGGGGTTCTCCTAGCATAAAACTGCACCCCAACCTGCATGGCTAGCATCAGTCATGATTATTTTTTCCCATTCTTCTCTAATGGGAGAGAGAGGTTGTATGTTCTTAACTTTCTCCTTTATTCTTCTAACTTCCTGAGTGTAGTCATCGCTCCATGGTATTGGTACCTTCTGAAGTATTTGATTCAAAATCTTTCTCTCTTGGGCACAGTGCTTCAGGAATTTAGAAATATAATTTAAACTCCCCAGAAATCTCTGCAACTGAGTTTTGTCTTTGATTTCATCTGGAAAGTGGTCAACAAAATTCAAGCTTCTTTGAATCACACTATATGAGCCATATTGGATGTTGTAGCCTAAGAAGTCTATAATAGGCCTAAATAATTTCATCTTGGATTCTGACAATACAATCCCTTTCTCTTTGACTCTTCGCAGGAAAATCTGTAAGTGCTTTATATGATTAGGGATGTTGTCAGAATGGATCAACAAGTCATCAATATACTTTTTTAGGAATTCATTCATTCCTTCAAAGGTCTCATCCATAATCCTCTGAAATGCTAAAGGTGCATTGATTAGGCCAAATGGCATGATGTTCCATTCATAGTGTCCTTTAGGCACAGAGAATGCAGTTTTCCACTTATCTTCTTCTTTGATCCCCACTTGCCAGAATCCAGATTTTAGATCAAACTAGAGAATATCTTTGATTTAGATATCTGAGCAAGGATAGAAGAAGGTTTGGGTAGTGGATAAGCATCACAATCCAGAATATTATTCAGAGGTTTATAATTCACAACTAGTCTGGGCTTACCTCTGGCTATTTTTGAATGTTTGTTTACATAGAATGCAAAACATGCAATAGGAATTTTGCTCTTTCTGATGAGCCTCTTCTTTAATAAATCTTTGATTTCTTCTTTGCACATTTTTAGTTGTTCTGCATTCATTTCCATTTCCTTGGATCTTCTTAGTTTTCTGTTGAAGTTTGATTTAAGAGGAAGTTCCACTTCCTGTTTATGAACATGCCAGAAAGCATTTGGGTCATCTGAACAACATTCTTTAAACTTACCAGTGAGATATGCAATTTCTTTAGCAAAATTTCCTTGGTCCAAATGCTCTTCTATTTTTAAAATCTCTTTTTTCATTTCCATTTTAGCCAATAAATTTTCCATTCTTTCTATTCTTTTCAATCTAGTGGGTGAGTTGGAGTTAATGAATGGAAATAAAATTTATTTTTCTAAACTGACAAAGTATCCATACCTTTGGCTAGAACTATCAAGTTTTGCTCCGTGTTTATCAAAATTTTGGAAGAATGGTGTGCCGAGATACATTGCACAATCCATTCCCACAACCACAGGGCAGACTAAATGGACACCAATTTTTTCAGTTAAGAACACATCTACCTCTGCTTCTGACCTGGTGATAATATCTCCACTGGCTGTGGTAACTCTTGGGCAAGTGGTTGGTCTCCTTAAGTGTGCACTGACCACTGTATCACTTACAATATTCAGGCGGGAACCAGTATCCATGAGCACTTTCCAATATTCATATTGATTCCCGATCTTTACTTTTATCTTGACAGAATACATGACATCTCTATTCACAATATTGCATCCCAAATTTTTTCTATCTGTTTCCTCATCCTCTTCCGTGTTATCAAGCTGATGGGTAGATATTGGACTGGTATGCAATGTCCAATTCTCTAATTTTCCTGATACAGGAGGATTTTGTGATGTTGAGGTACCTTGGGAATTCATTAATCTAATAGACAGATCTCTGTGATTTTCTATACAGAGTCTCTTATTTTCCTTTACTGTTTTTCTCAATTCTTTAATTGCTTGGTGAATATTGGGCAATGTCAGTGGAAGTTCTTCACCAAAGTCTTCATTTTTGAATTGTCTGGTTAAGGCTTCAACTGAGAAAAGGGAAGCAGGAGGAACATACCCTTTATTAGGAGAATTTTTCGAGCTGGAGGGTACTTGTTTCAAATGATCCATTAAAAATGATTTATACATGTCCTTGAGTTGTGGATCAGTAGCTGCCATCATCTTAGTGAAGATATTTCTGCTGGTCTCTTCATGGTCTGTCTTCATCATCCTGACTGCATTATAGCTGCAAACATCAAGATCACTGCACTCGCAGTCTTTACATTCCATACAGTGAGGATTTCTGCAAGGTTCCTCATCTGAAGATTCTTCTGAATACACAAAATTCAAATCATTCTCTGATTCTGTATCAGAGGATAAAATTTCATCACAGCTACTTGGAAAATCAAAGAAATTTATTTTTCCTTTTTTATTTCTATATGGCAGCTTCTTCTTTGACTTGTCTTTCTTCTTTTTGGGACAATTTGGATCTGTATGTCCTTTTTTAAATCTTCCTCCTATCAATTGCAAACTTGACCAAATTTTTTACGAGGGAGAAATGAAAAATATTGGACATATGGTTATTTTTCTGCCTCTAAACTTTGGTTTTCATCCTTTCCAAACTTTTAAATAAGAAAAAGGGCAGGTTCATAGGTTTCTTGTCTATCAAATGCCATAGAAGTTTCAAATTATACTGGTATACCCTACTGAATCTACCCTCACACGTGAAATACCTCTAGATAACTTTTAACAGTTCACTGTAATGGTCGTAAAGGTAGATGGTAAGAAAAATTGTAGTAAACTTATCACTAAATTCAGGCTTGACAAACTGTTTAAAGGATGAGATGTCAAGTTCATCTCCTTTGAACCATTTTTCACCTATTGTGGGGAGACTTGTAGCATCTCCAATGAAATTTTCTATAACAATGATCTCCATATTCCCTAACTTGACCTTGTTATCATGGAGGTTCAGGGCGAAAAGGCTAGCCAATCTAGTATTGTGCCCTCCTTCTGGACTTTCTGACATAATGAAATGCAACCAACATTCTCAAAAGAAACTCTAATGGATGGGGAGGAATTTATGAGGTTTAAGGTCTTGGCTTCAACATGTACTTTATCCTCTCCCTTTCTACTGGTAGTGGGAGCCATTAACCCTAATACCTGGCATGCTCAACTCAAACTTTATGAAAGTTTACATGTACAAATGAAAGAGTGAAAGACTCGACAAGTATGACAACACAGACATAATAAAACATGTGTATGAAATAGTGATGACAGAGAAGTCTTCAAATGTCAAAAGTGAGTAGGCATACACTTTATTTCCCTTCACAATTTACCTTGACCACCTAGGATTTCGTGATGGTTACATTTACTCAAACAAGACATGACTTTAATTTAGAAACTAATTATGCGTGTGATTGATAGGAAGGGTATGCCTAGTGAATTTTTCAAAGAGAGAACAACAAGACCTTTATTGTGCTTAATTGGGTTGTTAAGAAATAAATTCACAAACAGGTAAATTTGACCCCTACCTCCCACAATGTTGAGACTGATCTGCACAAGCTCTAGTAGCTTTAGTGACACTCTACGTAGCACTTTGCTTAACAACAATGTAACACAATTTCTAAAACTCTCTACTATATGCTTTCAATGTGTGACCATTCTTCAAACCTCCTACACGGTGAACCAATTCATTCGCCTGTGATCATAAACAATCAAAATGGTGGCCTCTTGGAGAGATTTGAAAATGATTCAAAATATGTGATGATGTAATTAAACCTGTTGCTCTATTAGTGCTCCACCTGAAAAGTAATAATATTTAAAATTTGGGGGCGTGATAGGATTTGGGATAATGATGTGGGTATGATGACCAAATGATTGTATGGTTTATTCGGGTGAGTTTCAATCATCATACAAAATGATGTTTTAGTAGGGGAACTTAGGCCTAGGGTTAAAAGGTACTTAGGCTTAGGATAAAGGGGATTTAGGCCTAAATAGTAATAAGAGATTGCATGGATGTTTTGGAATAGGGAATAATTCGAAATAATAAGGGGATAATGGAATAGGATATGTAAGACTAAGGGAACAAATAGAAAATAGGGACAAATAGGGAATAGATCATGAGGGGAATAAATGATATAAGAAGAGGCAGAAAATTGTAATATTTATAACCATGTTGCTTTGACATCATTCCTTTTGACTGTAAACACATTGTTCAATTGAAAAAGTCTAACAAATCCACAAACCTTGACTCAAAAAACATAATTAAACATCTCAAAAATAAAACACCCCTTCCCATTAATGATTAAGACTTTAATGACCAAATGAAAACCACTTTCATAATGGCTTCCTAGGCAGTGGTTAGTCAAACTCATAACAGTGAAAAAGTTTGTGAGTTTTTACCTTTTGTATGACAACAAAACTATGAATTTTCGAAGATATTCGATTAGTAATAAACTAACTGACTCTAACACATTCCATGGGTGGTGATGATGTTGTACTAGGATCCCAATGGTTACAATATTTGGGGACGATAGCTTTTAATTCTCAAGAACCTTTCTTTAAGAAAAACTAGAAGAAAAGGAAGTTGAATTAAGAGGTGTCGCAGTGAAACTAGGAAAGATAATCATCTCTAATGCCATTACAAATATTCTGAAGAAAGAACAATGGGGCATAATTGCACAATTATGTGCACTAGAGGTTCAAACATCAAAATCATCTATTTCTCCAGAGCTCCAAAAAGTCTGTACAATCATTCCGAGGTATTTGAGACTCCCAAAGGCCTCCCACCTATTTGTGATCATGATCATGATATTCATTTGATTCCATGAAGTGTTCCTCCAAACATCATACCTTACAGATATCCCTATGCCCAAAAGAATGAAATTGAACATATGGTTGCAGAAATGCCAAAGGCTGGTATAATCCAACTAGCCAAAGTTCTTTCTCTTCTCTAATAATATCGGTCCACAAGAAGGATGAATCATGGCGTATGTGTCTGAATTATAGGGAACTCAAAAAGCTCAACATTAAAAAAAAAAAAAAAAATACCATTCTTGTCATTGATGAATTGTTGGATGAATTACATGGATCAATTTACTTCACCAAGTTGGATATTCATTCAGGATACCATCAAATTAGAATGAAGACTGAAGACATTCCAAAAACAACATTTAGAACTCACGAGGTTCATTATGAACTTTTATTCATGCCTTTTGGTCTCACTAATGGACCTTCCACATTTCAAGGTTTGATTAATTCCATTTTCAAACCCTTGCTTAGAAAATTTGTGTTAGTATTTCTTGATGATATACTAATCTACAACAAGTCTTGAAAGGATCATGTTCAACATGTTGACGGGGTGTTCAAACTATTGGAGGAGAAACAATTATATGCAAAAACCTCTAAATGTTTCTTTGGAGTACAAGAGGTTGAATATTTGCGTCATATTGTATCTCATGAGGGTGTTAAGATATACCCTAAAGAAAATCCATTAAGGAATGGAAAATTCCCACAACCATAAAGAATCTTTGAGTATTTCGTGGGTTGACATAGTATTATCGCAAGTTTGTTAAGAATTATGGGAGAATAACAACATTACTAAAGAAAGATGCATTTTCTTAAACTCCATAAGAAACTATGGCCTTTGAACATCTTAAAGAGGAAATGTGCCAAGCATTGGTCATAGCTACACCATACTTCAAAAAACATTTATTGTGGAATGTGATTCTTGGGGAAATGGAATTGGTGTTTTTATAATGCAAGAAGGAAGACCCATTGCTTTTGAAAGTTCTCCAATCAAGGGAAATTATTTACACAAACCTATTAATGAGAATGAAATGTTGGAAATACTACATGCACTAAATCAATGGCAACCTTACCTAATGGGAAGACACTTCAAGGTAAAAACAGATCATGATAGTCTTAAATACTTTTTGGAACATATATTATCTTGAGAAGAGTAGCAAAAAAATTTCACAAATATGTTGGGTTATGAATTTGAAATCATCCACAAAAAACGGAAGAAAAATGTTGTTGTAGATGCACTCTCAAGAACAGATGAGGATGAGGAAGCATGTCTTTGTGTCATTTCTACTATCCAACCCTATTGGATAATTGAAGCAAGGAATGAATAGAAAAATGATGAAGAGGTGTCGACACTCATTTGGAAGTTATCACGAGATCCCAGTATATATAATACATTTAGCTTGAAAATTTATTCATTAGGGTACAAAGGTCCCTTATATCTTTGTAAGAATTCCCAACTCAAGCAAACGATTCTTTTGGAATTTCACACCTCCCCCTTAGAAGGGCACACGAGATTTTTAAAAACTTACCACATGATCAAGAAGGAATTTTTTTTGGAGTGGCCTTAAATATGATAATCATAAATTTTTGGCATAATGTTTGTGTCAGGCCAGGCAGTAACTCCATAAGGCAAAAATGATTCGTGTGTTGTATTCCATTAGGTAGGTCTTATTTATATACATGAGGGAGAGACTGTTCATTTCATCTCCCGATGGTTGTTCATATTTCTTATTTATCTATTTACATATATTCACCCAATCACAAGGATTAGGTGTCAACATTCCCCCCTTAATCTGAAGGGATGTTGGTGAGTCCAAGCATCATTCTGAATCGTTCAAGCTTTTCTCTCCAAGTGCATTGGTGAAGATGTCTGCAATTTGCTCATTTGTGGAACAATGATGGAGATCAATTATTTTTGCCTTAACATGATGTCGAATCAGATGATATTTAGTATTGATGTGCTTCGTTCAATCATGGAACTTTGGGTTCTTGGCCAACTTTATTGTAGAGGTATTGTCAATCATGAGTGGAGTTGATTGTACTTGTTTTACCTGCAAATCTTCAAGAATTTTCCTGAGCCACACAATTTATTTTGTTGCTTCAGTTGCTACCACGTATTCTGCTTCTATTGTGGAATTTGTTGGAACTGATTGTTTGTGTGATCTCCAGGAAACAGCACCTAATCCAAGACTCATAGCATATCCTGAAGTAGATACCCCAGTTTCTTTGTCTCCATCGAAGTCTTAATCAGAGTATCCAATCAAGTTGAAGTCGTTCACCTGTGTATACTTGATTCCAAAGTCTTAAGTTCCCTTCAAGTACCTTAGAACTCTTTTTGTAGCAGACCAATGTCCCTCACAAGGCTTTTGCATAAACTTGGAGAGGATTCAACAACAAATGAAATGTCTGGTCTGGTATTAGTTAGGTAGTTGAGACTTCCTACAAGCTGTCTATACTTTGTTGCATCCTCAAATTCCTTTCCTTCAATAGATGTGAGCTTTAAGTTTTGTTCCATTGGAGTAGTAAGAGGATTGCACTCTGTCATGCCAAAACTGTTCAAAAAATCTCCAATGCATTTCTTTTGAGAAAGAAATATGGACTTTGGATGTTGGGTTACTTCAATGCCAAGATAGTAATGAACATAGCCCAAATCAGTGATTTCAAAACTTTTCCACAATTCCTTCTTTATGGATGCAATGTAGCTTTCATTGTTCCCTGTCATTAAAAGAT
>APFE030974677.1:2058-76550 GCA_000404065.3 Pinus taeda | reverse complement strand
TAATTAACCCAGATTATCAGACTTATATATCAAGCAAGCGCCACATCTAGCAGATCAAAATCATATAAAGATACTATCATTCAAGCTTAAATATTATGACCCATGAATAGATCTTATCCTTCTTTCGCGCTAAGGTTCCTCCTTCATTCAGATCCAGATCTGCATCACAACCCAATTACCAATATACCAGCTCTTGCACTTTATCAGATATTCAATAATAATGCAGATGATCCTTTGCCACATGATCTCCTTCTTCTTTTATAGTATTAGGCCTTCCTCAATACCATGGTCCAAAACCATAACATTTCAATACCATGAACTCAAAACTAGGGATCAACACATCTGACGAGATGTCATGGTCCAAAACATAGGTTCAAATCCCAAGGACTAACTACCATGGACTAAAAGTATGATCCCCAACATATACGCGCTTTTTCAACGTATAACCTGCATGTATACACGTCTTTGTTTAGATGAACCTGCGTATATGTCTTTTTCTTCTCTCTGAGTGCCTGAACTGAGATCTGTTACCAAAGGGAGTTGCCATCAAGGACAACACTTGTGCCATAGCTCCAAACCTGTGCCATAATGCCAACAAATACATATGTTTTCATCGGATACCAATATATCAGATCTAAATATCTATAGATATGTATAATATCAGAGCTAAACCCAGATCCACTAGAGCACTAAAGTAAACTGAAGCCAATATGTCAAACCCTAGATCTCAATCCTGGACTCTATCATCAAAATTGTTTGTGTGCATCTGAAACTCCCTAGACGCTCCCTTGGACACAGTGTGAGGGTGTCTATGACTTCTCAAATGTTCTCAAGAAGAATTTGTGCATGCCTCTGGGGTAAAAAACACCAGCAAAACCCTATACTCTCCCTTACAGTTGTTGTGCATGAATCTGGCATAGCTTGGATGCTTTAAGGACCACTCTGTGTGAGTGTCCAGGGGCTAATGTAGCCCGATCTAAATCTGAACCCCTAGACACTCTCATAAGCTTGTATGCTAGCCTCTAGGGCTCTCTGGATGTTGTCTTGTCCACTCTTTTCCAATGTCCAAGGACTAAAATTCCTTATTCTGTGCTAGCGCCCAAAACCCAGAAAACCCTAACTTAGAGCGAACCTCACGCCTATGATTTCATACCTTTGTGTAAATTGCTTCCATTGAACATCTGCAAACCAAGAAAAAATAGCAGAATATAAAATGGCTTGATAAATGTGATGAAATGAACTTGAGGTTCCTTCTATTTATAGGCTTTCCTGAGGGTTCACTTAGGGTTAAGGTTGACCAAAGCAGTTACACATGTGGTTAGGGCCGACCCATTCCATAAAGTATGTATGCATAAAATAATTCAAAAATTAACTTCTGCTTGACCAAATTAGGTGATATTTAGGTGGTCATTTTGGTCCTCTCTAAAACAAGAATTTAATGCAAGAATCATCTTATTCATCTGAGTTTTCCAATGTGGAATTTTACCCTAGTTTCAAAAATTAACACTCCCTTTCAACTAGGAAGAATTCCACCTGCCAATGTCATGTCATGTTGTTGTACTACTTTGATTGTCTATGATCAACTCTATCTGCTAAAAATTTCTTGTATATAAAAAAGAAGAATAATAATCAAGGAGAAATAGCTTCCACCCATATTGAGAAATAAGATAACTTATCATAAAGGGGAGTACACCCTCGACCCTGGAATCTCAACAGGGAGCCTACCCTCAACCCAGAATCTCAAAAGGGGAGTAAATCTCAACCCAATCTTATTGCCTACCAATATTCCAAACAATGAATCTCAATATTCATGTGGTATAACACCTGCATCATAATCACCTTGGGTTTTACACCTAAAGTACATTCTCAACTCGTTGGCTAAAAGAGGAGTGATATTCCCAACAAGCCCTGCTTGTGGGTATGATGTCAAATGGTGTATACTCTGCAAAGACCAGATACGGGATTAGCACCCTCAACCCTATGGGTAATAGATAGGGGAGTACCCTATTGTCCAAAGATGCCTCAACCCTAGGAGCCCTCTATCTCAATTACTCATCCTAGAAGCTCAAACAGGGTAGGAAGAGTTGGCTCAGTGTCCTCGATCAGCATTGCCCCTTATCCGAAGGGGCCACATCCATTAGTACAAGTTTCTCTATTCATCTATTGATATGTGATGGAGCCTAAAAGCTCCTCTCTGCAACATGTCTCGAATAAAGTGATATTGAATCCCAATATGCTTGGACTTTTCATGAAACATGAAATTTTTCCAAACAGATTCCAATCTTATTATCACAATATATCATTGTAGTATCTAGGACCTACTTAAATAGATCTCTAAAGAGATTTCTCAACCAGATTGCTTCACATTTGTCCATGCTAGCAGAAATGTATTCTTATTCAGTGGCGCTCAATGTTACATACTTTTGTTTCTTGCTCATCCAAGATATCATGGCAGATCCAATGCTAAAATAGCATCCAGATGTACTCTTTCTATCA
This sequence comes from Pinus taeda, assembly GCA_000404065.3. NCBI lineage: Eukaryota > Viridiplantae > Streptophyta > Pinopsida > Pinales > Pinaceae > Pinus > Pinus taeda. The sequence goes on along the minus strand of APFE030974677.1, from coordinate 74,054 downwards.
ATAACATTTATGGCCCATTCAACATCAATATATCCATGAAGTTGGACACTTTCCGGAAAAATATCTCAGGGCAAGTGTGATTGGCCTCTGAAACAATCTCAATATGTATTTGGAAACTATCCAATGTGCGTGGAGGGGCATGGTCTTGAATTGACTCAATGTGTTTACTGCATAACATATGTCTGGATGGGTGTTCATATGCAAAATCAGAGCCCCAATTAGTTGTATTTACTTGGATGGATTTTCCAAGGTTCGTCCTACAATATCTCCACATAACTTCTTGAATTTAATTTCCATTAGTGTAACCATGGATTTTCATTCAGTCATTTCAAATATTTCCACCGGCTTCACAATGTATTTTCCTTGTGAAAGGAAAATCCCACTAGGCTTTTGCCACACCTCAAGGCCTAAAAAGTAGTGCATGAGACCAAGATCTTTCATCTAAAATTCATAGTCTAGCTTCCTATTACACTCAATCATCAGAGGCTCACTACCTGTTAAGATTATATCATCAACATATAAAACCAGAATCAATGGCATACCTTGGACCTTGAAGTAGAAGTTGGGATCAAGATTGCTTCTTGTGAATCCCAACTTCACTAAGTAATTGTCAATGCATGCATACCAAGATCAAGGAGCTTGCTTCAAACCATACAATGCCTTCTTCAACCTAAAAACATGTTTTCTTCAATCTTCCACTTCAAATCCCTGTCGTTGTTCAACATATACTTCTTCTTGTAACATGCCATGAAGGAATGTGGTCTTTACATCCATCTAATGAAGAGTCCATCCCTAACTCGTAACAATGGAAATTATAGAATGGATAGTTGTATATTGAGCCATGGTAGCAAATATGTCATCATAAACATCTCCCTCTTTACGAGAGAATCCTAGAGCTATAAACCTTGCTTTGTATTTTTCAATGTTGCCATCAATTCCATGTTTTATCTTGAATAGCCACTTTGAAGTCACAACAGACTTCCAATTCAGCCTAGGTAAAACATTCCATACATCATTTTTCACAATTGATTCATATTCCTCATCCATAGAATCCTTCCAAACTTTTTCTTTTACAGTTTCTTCGAAGGAGGAAAGTTTGGCTTGAATCATAGTGCTCATGGCTATAACACATCCCTAATATTTGCATGGTTCCTTACTTTCTCTAAATGATCTATGAATGGGAACATTTCTTTCGGCATTATGTAAGGTATCACGGAACCAAAGTGGTCTCTTCCTAGTAGGAGGATCACTTGGAGGAGGATCTAGTGGATCCATAGGCTCTGTGGGATGGTCATCAATATCAGACTCAAGTATAGAAGGACCATTTAGAATATCCAGTCATCAATCTCTTCCTTGGAAGGAGGGGGCAGAGGAAGATCTCTTGATTTTCCAAGAGTTGCATCTTCATCAAATGTTACGTCCCTGCTAATTTCAACTTTCCTCTTAGCAGTAATAAATATTCTATATGCTTTAGAATTTTCACAATAACCCACAAACGTACTTTTTCTTCTTGTAGCTTCCAATTTGTTCCTTTTGTCCTTCGCCACATGAAAATATATAGGAAATCCAAATACATGAACATGGCTAATATCAGGCTTGATACCTATGAATATTTCTTTAGGGGTCATGTTTTCTAATGCTTGATGATGTATCCTGTTTTGAACATATATAGCAGTAGATGTAGCTTCGGCCCAAAGGAACTTTGGCACCTTTTGATCATGGATCATAACACGGGTAGCTTCTAATATGGACATGTTATTCCTTTTAGCTAGACCATTCTGTTCAGGAGTATATGGCACAATTGTTTCTTTCTTGATCCCTTCTTTCTTGCAAAATGTTGTGAATTCTTTTGACATGTATTCCCCTCCATTTTCAGACTTGAAGACTTTCATCCTCTTTCCTGATTGATTTTCAATGAAGGCTTTGAATTCCTTGAATATTTCAAAGGCTTCATCCTTGTTCTTAAGGTAGTATATCCATGTCTTTCTTGAGAAGTCATCAATAAAGGTGATGTAGTAGAGATGACCACCAACACAGTGTACAAGCATCGGACCACATATATCAGAACAAATGAGATGGACGATTTCATTTGTCTTATTCTTACTAGAGGGAAATTGTCCCCTTGTTTTATTTCCACTCACACAACTTGGATAGACTCCATCATGATGAGCCTGAACATTGGGGATACCTAAGACCAATTTCTTCAACTTTGGAAGTGCATCATAGTGTAGATGAGCCAGTATGTGGTGCCATAACTCGCTCAGATGATTGGTATTATGAACCAATGCTAGAAGAGGTATTCCAGTGACTCTATAGAGTCCTTAAAATCTTGATCCTAATGTGAATGCATCTCTCATAGGTGAATCAGTGGGCCAAGTAAAAACTTTGACTTTGATGAAGGCAACCCTCATCCCTTTATCTTCCAATGTGGATATAGATACCAGATTATTCATTAATCCAGGTACATACATAACATTATTCAATAGAACTGATTCCCTAGATTCAGCTGAAATTTGATGGACCCAAAGTCTTTTACGGGATGAGTGGATTTTTCTCCAAGAATGGTCTTCAGCTTAGTCTCCCACTCTACCAAACTAGAGAGGAATTCCTTGTATCTAGAGAAATGATGAGTGGCCCCACCATCAATCAACCAACTATCCCACGAATCTAGTGGAGAAGAAATAGTAAGAGTAGAAATAAGAATGTATTCACATTTATTTACAGCATTAATTTCATACCAGGGATCCCTTGACTTCTTTTTAGGAGGATGTTCTTCTTCATGGTCGCTTGAGGAGTCTCTTTTTTTCTTTCATACCTTCTATCACAATTATTTCGTTGATTTTCTTTTCTACTTGCATTATTGTAGTTGCCTCTAGTTTTGTGTTTCAAGGGTTTTTGGTGTGTTTCAACAGATTAATGATAATTATGCTTCACTATGCCCTTTGAATCACTTCAAACTAATTTTTCAAACCAAACTTATGCACATTTTTAAAAAGACTACACACATTTTTTCATTGTGTAGGAGATTGATATTGAATATGTTGTGTCTCTATACTTTCAGATCTCCAAGGTTTAAAATTTTGTCTTGTGATAGCCCTTTGTGTCCTCTTTCCAACCCCATAAGTTTGATCAATATTGGATTCTCAAAGAAAGAGTTATGAAAAATCTCCCATGATGGCATGATTATTGACTTGTTTCGTAGAGTGAACTTGTACGAAGTTCCACTAGTCCCTATTTCAACCTTTGGACCTGAAAACAATATACATAAAACTAAATTTCGTCCTCTTTCCATAAGTATTTATGAAATTTCAATCTGATACTCAGAGAAAAGGTCACGATGATTTTCCCAAGGTCACCTGTTTGATATGTAATTAGGGAGCCTGCAAACACCCTAACTTCCTTGGGTCCTATATCCGAAAATATAGCGAGACAAGATCTGAAATTCGGACCCAAGTTTCAACTAGATTTCATCTCAAATGGGTTTTAATTCCATCTTTTGAAATGTCGTATAAAAAAAATTATATCGAAAATTCCATGATGACGTGTTTGAAGCAGCAAACCCCTAGAATCCAAAGCTCTGATACCAAATGTTATGCAACCAACTCACAAAATAGAAGAAAAGAGAGATCAACAACTTCAAAATCAGTCACTTAGAGGGGGGAACCTCCTTCAAATTATACAAGTGAACAATTCTTGGATGATTCAAATGAAAAAACCTCCTTTCTATATATAGCAGTCTAAGGAGTCATAATATAATTAGAGTCGACATAACAATAATAATGTAAGGGCACAATAATAACAATAGTGGGCTTCTATGGGGCACAATAATAATAATATGGGGAAAACATGGGAAAAACAATAACAATAAGAGGGTACCATGACAATAATAATAAGGGAATACACTAGTACTATAGGGACCTAACAACACTCTCATCAAAACTATTTGTGTGCGTCTAAAACTCCCTAGACGCTCTCTTGGACACTGTGTGAGGGTGTTTGTGACTACTCAAACGCTCTTAGGAAGACTATGTGTATGTGTTCAGGGAAAAACACACCAGAACCCTTGGACACTCCCTTACAATTGTTTTGTTTGCATCCAATATGGCTTGGACACTCTCAAGACCACTATGTGCGAGCATCCGGGGACTAATACAGCTCGATCTGACTCTAAACCCCTAGACGCTATTATAAGACTGTCTGCCAATGTCTAGGGCTCTTTGGAATTTGTATTGTACACTTTGTGCCAGTATGTAGGGACTAAAATTCCTTGTTCTGTACTAGCATTGAGATTCCAGAAAACCCTAACTCAAAGCGAACCTCACGCCTGTGATTTTGGACCTTTGTGCAAACTCCTTCTGTCAAACTTGTGCAAACCAAGATAAAAAAGGAATAGAAAATGGCTTGATCAATGTGATGAAATTAACTTGAGGTCATTTTTATTTACAGGCTTTCCTAAGGGTTCACTTGGGGTTAATATTGACCCAAGCAGTTACACATGTGGTTAGGGTCGAGCCATTCCATAATGTATGTATGAATAAAATAATTCAAAACTTAACTTCTGTTTGACCAAATTGGGTGATCCTTAGGTTGATTTTGGTCCTCTTGAAAAGAGGAATCTAATGCAAGCATCATCTCATTCATATTAGCTATCGAATTTTGAATTTGACCCTAGTTGAAAAAATTAACAATCTGATTATTTGTAGCATCACAAAACCGAATTATAATTGTTGGTTTTTAATGACCATTTCAACCTTTTTATGTGTCAAATAATCAACATATGTACCATCTAATATTCGATAGTTACTAAATTTTCGACTATTCAACAAAATTCCAGCAACGATTTGATGAGAACCAATGTGTTAGAGAGTCGACGCCAATAAGTTTCATATCTGACTAATAGACATCGAATTTTGGTCCCATTTGTACTAGTGGTTATTTTCTGGGAGATGCTCATTTCGAGGGGCTCACACCCGTAATACCCCTCATTGTGCATATATGTATGGAGTGCGTTGTTCCCATTGTATAGTGGGGTGTTATGTGACCAAGTCAAACTAGTCAAAAGTCGCGGTAACACTTCCATGTGGTAGTGAGAGGCCAATTGGTATTGCCACATTGTAGGTCAGCAAGGTGGTAATAATTAAATGATTAATCCTTGGATGGCCATATCTTTGGCTTTGAGTGTCATATAGTAGCAAAATTTATATTGTCAGAATCATCTCGATGAGACAAACACAATGGCATCATTCATTTTGATTTTCTATAGAGTAAAATAAAGCAAAAAGTTTGGACCCCATTTGCTTAACGTGATCATGGAGATTGAGTCATCTTAGTAATTGCCTCCTTATAACCTTAGTTAGGGTTGGAGATAATAGGGGGTATGTTATAGATGTGTATCATAGCTAGGTTGAACATTTGGAATGGATGGGATCTATCATAGAGGAAGTGCAGAGTAAAGGTTTCAACTCTAGACCTTTGGGAATAAGTTGGTGCCTTGTTACTAAATCAACATATCATTATGTGTAAGCATTGGACCTAGCTTGAATTTTGGAGATTAGATGAGGCTAGAAGCAATGTAATAGGTTCTAGAATTTGGTTATCAAGCATATTAATATATGTATGTTTTTTATGAGCTTAATTGTGTATGTGCTTACAACATGGATATATGGAGCTAAGGGAGATCTCTAGTTCTCATTGTTGTAGATTATGTGGACAGGATTGCATGCTATTTATAGCATTTGATTATGATTTTCTTGTTGGTTGCAAATATTTTCCAATATAATTGATTTATTGAAAATTGAAATGGTATGGAAATTGTTTTCTATTAAGCATCTTGAAGGTTTGGGCACTCTATTGTTTTGATCATGAATGATTTTTATTTTTTTAGTTTTTTAGAACTACCTGCATGTTTTCATGCACGATTGTTTAAGTGGTTTGTTATTTTGCACATTGGGTAGTTGCGCATGCAAATACTCATATGATATGAGGGGTTGGATAAATCCTTATGTTCCTTGCATTGCATAACATGGTTATTTCAATTGTTCAAGCATTTATCAAAACACCTGACTCTCTAATAAATTCACAAACATTATGCCTCAAATTCATCGAGGCTCTCTGTCATATAACATACTGACCATGGGATTCTCCCATCCCATAAGTGTTTTCATATTTTTTTGTTGTGGGTGTTGTTTATAGCTTTGTAATCATGGATTTTTTGTTGAATTCTTGGTTTTGCTAGTTGTAGCACTACGAGTATTGATGGTATGTTGATTTGTTGCTTATACAAGTAGGGGCTAGGTATAGAACTGTCACTGAGTACACATTTATTGCAATATTTCCTACACTTACATGACACATTTCATAAATGAAAAAAAAAAAGTTATAAAATGGAAAATGTTTATATGTTAAAATACTTTTAACTGGTCTTTTGAGACTACACACCATTGATCATTGTTCTTGGTGAAGAGGCTAAACTTAGAGCGCTATTACTAACCTTCGCGAGAAGACTAATATTTTAAAATTTAAAGGATGATTTTCAAACTGATAATAATAGTCTTGATCAAGAGGTTGATTTTTAGTTAATATTGAGAGTCTAGTAAAAGGTTGGTCTTTTAAATTAGGGAAAGCACAATTGTAATTTAGTTGGTATATGCATGAGCATGTGGAGTTCTGATTTTTGAAAATTTCCTTACCATGTTTTAGATCTTGAGACATGTGGCTAATTAGAGTTTTGGGAGATGTGTGAACAACTATAGGGTTTTTGCTTGGCTTAGCATGGAAAAATGGCAGTTGGTATACTTATTTATATTATTTCCTTGATGAACTAATTGTGGAGTGTGTGTGGTAGCACATAGCAACACTTAGTGGCAGTAAAACGAAGCATGTATCATGGCATGGTGCAGTAGGATATGGACCAAGTCTACCAAGAATGAGAAGAGGGAAATTCCTCCAAAGGAAAAGGACATTCAGGAATTTGGAGCTTAAGCTCAAGGACTTTAGATCTAAGCTCAGGGATGTGAAGGTTGAGGTTAAATGCTGCAAGTCAAAGAATCAAAGGTTTGTTGGGAGCTAAAAGAACCAGGCATAATTGAATTACATACTGAGGCAGAACTTGTCCTTCCTTCAAGGGATGCTGCAGTATGCTCCCAGTCTCCAAGATGTGGACGAAAGTCATAATAGAAAGGCCCAAAAGGGGCACCGCGGTAAAAAAAAAACAAAACAAAACAAAACAAAACAAAAAAACAAAACAAAACAAAACAAAAAAATTTGTCCTTCCTTCAAGGGATGTTGTAGTACGCTCCCAGTCTCCAAGATGTGGACGAAAGTCCTACTAGAAAGGCCTAGAAGGGGCACCGCGAAAAAAAAAAAAAAAAAAAAAAAAAAAAAAAAAAAAAAAAAAAAAAAAAATCATCTCATGTTGGTCCTATAGGGAGGAATACTTGAGAATGGATTGTCCCAATAGGAAGGAAAACAAGGACATGCCCTACAAGACTTAGAGACATGGATTTGTAATGAAATATGTGGAAAAAGAAGAGGGGGAATCCCTTGAATCTCCTTAATATGTGGATATATATATTGAAAAGGATTCCCCTATGAGTTAATTGAAGGGAATTAAGACTTCAAGGTTGCTAAGAGCCTTGGGAAAATTCTCGAACTAAAATGTAGATCTATATATGTGTATGTAAAAATGAAGGAAGCGTTGAAATTTGAGACTCAAGTGAATCAAGTCAAAATTTTGGGACTTCTCTATTTAATGCTTAAGTGTTGTGTTTTTAATTTGCTGGCATCATGAATTGTTTACTTCCTTGATTGTTGATTTTCACATGACCATATTGCTTTGTTTGGAATTTTTATGATTTCTATTGTGAGTTCCATTCTTGTATTGTTTCCCTTTATTTCCTTGTGAGTTTTCCTTGCAACTTTCATGCTTGAGATCTTAAGACAAATTCGTTGGGAATGGAAGAGAAGCCACAAAGATTAGGTAAGAGAGTTGAGGAGGCTAGTGCATAAAAGGGAAAGGTTAGACTTAGGGGATGAGTTTGGAAAGATTATTGCTAATGTATTTGGAGCATTGCTCCTAAATATGACAACAAGCATAAATGAAATTACGTATAGGTTGAGAACTGTTTATGTGAATGACAACAGCACTACGAGGAGTTCTCTAAAACTCTCATTTTATTTAACATGTTTTATTGTGTGATAGGTCCATGATCAAGAAGAGAGTCATATGACAGTTAAGAAAGTTGGTTGAGTCCATGGGGAATAATGGATAGTAAAATGGAATCCATGAAAATAGCACAAAGCAGGTTCTCCTAACCTTAACTAAATTTACATGTGTAAATCTAAGATATGTTCATGATCATGCCAATGTTTATATACACATATGAATCTCATTATGACTTATAGGTTTTGAAAGGAGTCCTTGTTATGGTAGAATGGTGGGTTATATTATTTTTAATGCAACTGTGGATGGCACGTAGGATTGTAGGAGTCTTGAAAAAAACAAAACAAAAAAACCCATCTCATGTTGGTCCTATGGGGAGGAACACTTGAAGAGGGATTATCCCCATAGGAAGGAAAATAAGGAGGACAACCCCTACAAGCCTTAGAGATATCGATTTGTAATGAAATATGTCAAAAAAGAAGAGGGGGCATCCCCTCAATCTCCTTAATATGTGGATACATAGATTGAAATGGATTCCCCTATGAGTTAATTGAAGGTAATTAAGACTTCAAGGTTGTTGAGAACCTTGGGAAAAGTCTCGAACTAATATATATATGTGTGTGTGTGTGTGTGTGTGTGTGTGTGTGTGTGTGTAAAAATGAAGGAAGCATTGAACTTTGAGACTCAAGTGAATCAAGTCAAATTTTTGGGACTTCTCTATTTAATGCTTAAGTGTTGTGTTTTTAATTTGTTGGCCTCATGAATTGTTTACGTCCTTGAATGTTGATTTGCACATGACCATATTGCTTTGTTTGGAATTTTTATGATTGCTATTGTGAATTCCATTCTTGTATTATTGCCCTTCATTTCTTGTGAGTTTTCCTTGCAACTTCCATCCTTGAGATCTTAAGACAAATTCGTTGGGAATGGAAGAGAAGCCATAGATATTAGGTAAGAGAGTTGAGGAGGCCATCGCGGAAAAGGGAAAGGTTGGGCTTAGATGATGGGTCTAGAAAGACTATTGCTAATGTATTCAGATAATTGCTCCTAAATATGACAATAAGCATAAATGAAATTACGTACAAGCTGAGAAATGTTTGTGTGAATGAAAATGGCACTATGGGGAGTTCTATAAAGCTCTCATTTTATTTAACATATTTTATTGTGTGATAGGTCCATGACCAAGAAAAGAGTCATGGACAGTCAAGAAATTTGGTTGAGTCCATGGGGAATAATGGACAGTAAAATGGAATCCATGAAAATAGCACGAAGGAGATTTTCCTGACCTTAACTCAATTTACATATGTAAATATAAGATATATTCATGATCATGCCAATGTTTATATACACATATGAATCTCATTGTGACTGACAGGTTTTGACAAGAGTCCTTATGGAAGAATGATGGGTTATATTTTTTTTTAATGCAATTGTGGATGGCATGTAGGATTGTTGGTTGCATGAGGGAACAATTGGGAAAAAGTAGCCTTGGTTGATCTATGATTTTAATATCATGTGAATATGATTCTTACAATGTTCCCATGTTTCATTATAAATACGGAATGCTAAAGAATATATCAACAAAACAAAAAAAATGTGATCTGCAACATGTTGTGGTGTGCCATGTGCACATGTCATGTTGTATATGTGTATATGTTGTATTGTGTCACGTGCATGTTGTATTATGCCTAGTGTATGTGTATATTTGTTGTGTAATGTGTTGGAGTATGCTACAGAGTGGAACTGTGATAGGTATGGGAATGTCTGGTATAGTGTGTTGTGTAAAAGAGTTTATTTGAGGGTGGAGGCATAAGCCTTTGGATTCCTTTGAGGGTGGAGGTATCAACCTTTGGATTCCATTGTTGATAATTTGAGGGTGGAGGGTTAAACCTCTGGATTCCCTTGACGATCAAGGTGTAAACCTCTATATTCCCTTGACGGTGGAGGTATCAACCTATGTGTTCCATTGATGTTGAATTGAGTGTGGAGGCGTAAGCCTACAAATTCCCTTGAGGGTGGAGGTATCAACCTCTAGGTTCCTTTGTCTCTGATTTGAGGGTGGAGGCATAAGCCTTTGGATTCCCTTGAGGGTGGAGGTATCAACCTCTGGATTCCCTTTATATTGATTTGAGGGTGGAGGCATAAGCCTCTAGATTCCCTTGAGGCTCGAGGTATCAACCTTTGGATTCCCTTGCTATTGATTTTATGGTGGAGGCATAAGCCTCTGGATTCCCTTATGGGTGTAGATATAAGCATTTGGATTCCCTTATCGTTGATTGAGGTCGAGGTGAAATCCTTTGTATTCCCTTGTTTTGGAAAAGGGTGAAGGTGAAAGCCTTTGTATTCCCTTGTTTTGGAAAAGGGTGGAAGTGGGACACCTCTAGACTCCCTTGATGGATTGATGGACAAGACAAGAAGTATAATTTAAAAAATTACAATTCCTTTATGATGAATCTCATGAGAGATTGTATGCCATGTTACACGAAATCACAAGAATTTCTCAGTCTGGGTGAATGGAGCTGATTGTAGGAAACAAAAGTAGCGACTTGGAGATATAAGAGGGCACAACAAAATCACTAGGAATACTACAAGGGGCCGCAAAAAGTGCATGATCTAAGGAAACATTTTCATGTCTATTTAGTTGTTGAGAAAGATAATTGTGTGTGTGTGTGTGTGTGTTTGTGTGTGTGTGTGTGTGTGTGTGTGTGTGTGTGTGTGTGTGTGTGTGTGTGTGTGTGTCTATATAGATATATATAATGTAATTGTAAGTGAGTTGCATTATAAAGCTCACAATGATTTATGCAGGGACTAAGCATGTTTTGCATTGTGTTCAGGATTAGAACACTGAGGACATTGTTCCTCCAAGGGGGAGGGGTTTGTGACAGCCCCTTTGCAAAATTTCCCCTGTTACAAACAATTGTAAATATTTCATGTATATTTTGATTATAAACCAAAAGGCTTGAGAATTTGGACATGAATTCTAGAGTTTGAGGAAGGATATTGCTAGGTATTTGAAGGAACCTTGACTGGTTTCATGACATCCATTGAAGGGATGGAAAGTGTGCCTAGTGTTATAAATTAATTAACCAAGAAAGAAGGACAATAGTTTTCATGCCTTCCTTGGATAATTCCACAAGGTATAGAGGAGAAAACTTAAGAAGGATGGGCTATGCTAGCAGAGGGGACAGTTGAAATCAACCAATAGAAGAGTGGGGTAGTGAGCTAACACAACCGCATCCCCACCACCACTCAGAAAAGACAAAACCACCGTGGACAAGAAAGAAGTCAAAGGTGACAAATAATGTACACCCACACAACCAAAAACGGTTGAAACTACATAATGGGGATGATTATCACACTCCACGCAAGGGGAGACAAGGATTCTCTCAGGGTATGATACCCCACACACTACAGGAAAGAGAGTCATTCACGAAGAGGGTACTCGTAGGTAGTGAAGGGAGAAAAATAGAGAGAGCCTTACACAACAAACAAAGAAGCTTGGGGAAAAAAATACAAAGGAAGGAAAAGCCTCAAGGGGAGGTTCACAAAATCATTTCCAACACTATAGAGGAGGAAAGAAAGAATAACACAGAAGGAAAACTGTGCATATATTTGTATCACTATGAGAAGACAAGGAGAAAATCAAACATTTAGTTGAGCATTGGGAGGTGAAAAAACATTTTCTAGGTGAGGACAGTAGTCTCTAGACTCCCTATAAGACTGAAGGGTGGAGATATCTTTCTATTGATTCCCTTGATATCTTGGTTGGAGACATGTTCCTTGTATTCCTTATAAAGAGGGTTCTTCAAGTCCCCTCTTCTTGTTTTTTGGTTCATACAGTGAGTTTTCGATTCCCAGGATTGGGTGGAACCAATGTGTGAAATAATTTGTTAAGGGTGGAGGTGATAAACCTCTGGATTCCCTCATTCAATTTTGGGTGGAGGTGAGCCTCTAAATTCCCTACTTTGGCCTGTAATGGTAGAGCCGCATTTTCTCATTGAATTAGTTGAAGGGTGGAGGTGGTGGACCTCTAGATTCTCCAATGAGATATTGACTGCAAGAAGTAGCTGGTGGGTGAAGGTGGGTGGTTCTCTGGAGTCCCTATTTTAGTTGGACTTTTTTTTTTTAATCCCTTAAGCACTCATCCTCAATCTCTATAATCTAGCTCGAGGGTGGATATTGCAAGAAATACTTGGTTGAAGTGTGTCTAATGTTGGGTTGAGAGTCGAAGTCCCAATCTCATTTTCCTAGATCAATTTATCAAATATAAGTGTTTTATCATGACTCTATTGTCTTGAATATTATATCCCTTTTTAATGTATTATTTATATCATGGCTTATAATGATGAATAATGTGGTGTCCATGCTTGAATAAGCATTATTGTTAAAGGCATGGATATTGAATGGTTTAAGTTCCTATGTTGTCCCAAGGCCTATACTAATATGTATTCAATGTGTATGTCATGAAATGTTATATTATCTACTTGCTTGAGGAAGGATGTGTCTATATATATTTCTTGAGTAAATGGAAGGGTTTCCTACATGTATCCATAGGTTTTTTTTCTACTTGTCATTGGTCTGAGAGGCCTGTAGATTTATGAACTATTATGAGCTTGAAATTTGTCTAACGTGCCAAAATGAAAATGAATGAGCAGGTCTCTATGTATGAGTTATGAAATTGGAAAGAATTTGTTACTATGCTATGATGTAAATATTACTAAACTTGAGAGGAACAACTTGAGATCTCTCTCTCTCTCTATGTGTGTGTGTGTGTCTATTGCATGTGATAGATTGGATCCTATTGAAAGCTGAGGAGGGATAGTGTCTAAACACACACACACACACACACACACATATAACTAATTATGTATAAATAGGTTGTATCAAGTCCTTGGTAAGATCACGAGGGATAGTTAGAGGGGCTTGCATATACCACTACATGTATTTACTAATTTTTTTCAAGAGGCCTCGGAAAAGGCTCCTTATAAATGTATTAGCAGTGAAACGTTGGGGTGGGAATTGTTTAAATAATATTTTATGTCACAGGGCCAAGACTTAGAACCTGAGATGTGTAAAGGCACTCATGCATAAGTTCCAGATGAGTAGGGGCTATGCCCATAGGAAAAAGTGTAGGTTTTAACCCCGAACAGAAATTACCTGCATACGAATTCTAAATCACGGGAAAAATAAAATGCGAGAGCATAACACATATACACAGAGATTTCCCACTGGATCTCAAGACCGAGACTACCAGCTTGATTTTTCATTATATTCCTTTCAATGTTACAATACATATTTATACATGCCGAAGCATCCAATACCATGGACCGAAAACCATCGCGTCTAAAACTATGGACCGAAAAACCATAGGTAGGTTCGCCCAACCTAATATAGGGTCCAAAAAAAAATTTCTCGGGGCGCTGCCCCGCCCCCCTCTAACCCCCCGGTTCACTACGTAGGTTAGTCGTGGAAAGAATATAACACAACCCAACAAAAAGCATAGAGATTACAGTCGATGGATGACAAAAAAATCTAGAACCATCCATGTGTCCCATAAATTTATCCCTAGATATTTTTGAGGGGAGATCCAAGGGAAACTTCCAAGATTTTATTCCTGGGGTGACATGGCAATGAGGTCAAAACTCAAACATGCCTTAAATTTAGTGGAGGATTCCCCAATCACACACAATAGAAAGAATTAAAATGGAAGGGGACAATGGTTACATGGGGACCCAGTCCACGTGGAGAAACTGGCGAAGGTTGATGTCACCTTAGCACTTAGGTCTAGTGACGTCACCTTGGACCCTGGACCCTGGAGGTTTTGAATGGAGCATGGTAGAAAATTATTTGGGTATTATTCTCAAGCTAAAGTGGCATAATGGAACCCATTGGTATAGGAAAAAAGGAGAGTGGGATCGCACAGTTGGGCAAGCCATGCTAAAGTGTCAGTCGGCATGACAAGCTCCACATAGTCCTAGAAGGAATGATGAGGGGCGACAAGATTTACTTTCAAGGAGAGTGTTTATAGGGTGATTTTGGTTTCTAGGGGCCCATACTCGCAATACCACTTGCATTGCATATATGTATGGATTGGGTTGGATATTATGTGACTAGGATGAACAAGTCAGCGTCCACAGTAACACTGCCATGTGGGAGTGAGAGTCCAACTGGCATTTCTACATGGGCTCGACATGGTAGGTTAGTGAGGTGGTACTACTTAAATGGATAATCCTTAGATGACCATATCTTTGGCTCCGGGAGTCAAATCAGAGCAAAATTTATATCATCAAAATCATATCAATAAGATGAATGTGATGGAATCATTTGTTTTAAGTTTCTAGAGATTAAAATTAAGTGAAAAATTTAGACCCCATTTCCTTAATTGGACCATGGAGATCGACTCATATTAGTAACTAACTCATTCTAACCTTAGTTAAGGCTTGAGATACTAGGGGGTAAGTTACATAGTACATAATTTAAAAAATTGATGCTACTAACATTAGTCCATTAACACCCAAATGAATTAGGTATGGAACCTCCTTAGCTTATGATTGTTACTTGGGAAGTTATCCTTGGCATGTTTATCAAGTATGCATCCTTTGCATACTCCCTATTGCTCAATTTTGAAATCTTGAAGACCTATGACTATCTCTTTCAAAATAGGTAATTTTCTATAATGCAGGTGCCCCATCCTCTTATGCCATAACTCACATAGGTTGTTACTATTTTGTACTAGGGCTTAAATAGGTTCAACCTATAACATGTACAAAACTCCTTCCATATCCCCTACCACATGTTCTACTTTTGGGATGGATTCCTCTGACCTAATAAGGACTTGACTATTCTTGAACTCTATTACATAACCTTCATCCTCCATAACTAAAACAGAAAGCAATTTTTTATTGAGCCTTGTAAAAAAAAAAGCATCATCAATGTATAAATATTTTCCTAACTCAAGTTGGAAGGGATTAGTACCAACTCGTGCTACTCAAAATATGCTTCTAAGTCTTGTTTTATCATACTAGAAAACAATTTTTGGGGTGATGTCACATGAAAAGATGCTCCAATGTTCGAATACCATATATTCCTTAGAACTGTGTTGGTAAAGGGGAAAGATACCATTGAGAAATATTTATCAAACTTGGCAGCAAATGTGCTCATCTAAGTTTCTACAAAGGTTTCTACCTGCTTTTGTTGTTACTTTCCTTTGGCCTTCTTATTGATTGGACATTGGCATGCATGATTTCTAAACTTATGACAAATGAAGAACTTGATTTTGCCTAAGTCGTTATTTCCTAGCTATGATCTCAACCCCTCACTCTTTCCCTTACCCTTATTGGGTCCTTTTCCTTTTCCATTATTCATGTAATCAAATAGGGCCAAGTTTTCATCACCACCATTCTTGATTTCCTTTAACTCCATTTGAGTCTCCTCCTAGATCTAATCATCCTGTAGTCTTTCAATGTTAAGAATATTTCCATGAGAGAAAACACCCTTTACAAATTATTCTCATGAAGTTTAGAATCCATTCAATGTCATGTTTACCAACTCTGCATCTAATTCCTTCTCCTTAACTAAAATTTTATCACAAGTATGTGTGATCCTCATTAGGTAACTAGTTGCATTATCCGATCTAGTCATCTCTAAGGATCTAAGTTTGTTTTGCAATAATATCTTTATATTTATGTTCACACTCTAGTAGAGGTTAACCATAGCATCTAACATCTCCTTCATAGTTTTCTTATAGGATAAGTGAGGAATCAAATACCGTCCATAATATCCAAGATCACCTTCTTGTCCTTCACTTCTTCTTATGTGTTTCCAATTGATGCAAATCTAAAGGGAGTGTAATTAAATCCTCAATGGTATCCTAGAGATTGCTTTCTTCCAATATCAATGCTACCCTAGCTTTCTAGGAATGTAATTACTCCCCCTATATTGAGAATATAATTACATCGAGATGATATCTTAGAGATTGTTTTATTACAATATCAATGTTACCCTAGATTTATAGGATCAGTAGTTAGAGGCACCATTGTTGGGTAGCGGAAGCCCCGCGCAACGATTACAGGGCACAAAGCTGGACATTTTGGGCAAAGTTAAGATAAAGACTTCGCTGAAGCACGGAGCACGAATTGTAATAGGTTGAGTCAAAGGGTAGTCCGCTCGAAAATAATAAAAACTACTGTAAATAGAGTCAGCCCACGCAGGAATCGCGGGCCAGGAAAGGGTATAAATAGAGCGCGGCTCTACGAGGGAAGGGCAGTTCTTTTGGCATGAAATGTAATGGGTACTTGAAGTAGAAATATCGAAAGTGTCTATAAGTCCGAGTGGAGAGTTAGGTAGGAGGAAGAGACTCTACAGCTATGTGCACAGAGGCCTAGAAATTCCACAGCTATGTGCGCAAACCCCTGCAGCTGAGTGTGCAGGATAGATCTAGATGTATTGATGTATTGGTGAAGAATAATAATAAAGAAAAGTTTGCTTCTGTAATTTTGCATTATCGTGCATCTGTCTTTATGGTTTACCTTTCTATATATGGTTAATGCAAATGTGATGAATGTATGCGAATCTGGGTTCATTTTATGCACGAATAAATTATGTTGATTAAAGGTTTGCTTAAAGACCCTGTTGAATAGTTCTGAATCATAACTGCTTCCTTCAAGTAAAATATCACATGAATAAGAAAATTATAATCACCCTGGATGAGTGTGAAGGTCAAGCAGCGCGGAGTTATAGAATAGTGCATGAACCCTCCAGTACACATCTAGACATCCCTAGGGTGCGGAAACTTGGTTCCAACACCCCCCTGCTACCTCGGGTGAGACCTCAGTCCGCGCTCTACGGGCTGTTGCTGAAAGGGCCTGTAGCTGCGGGATTTTCTTGGCTAAGTAACTCTTCCAAACCTGGGTCAAGCCCAAAAAAGCCAACAATTGGTTCCGTTGCTGAGACCGGGATCTACCTAAAGGGTGTTTAGGTGTGGAATGCGGGGACCCAATAGAGAAGGAATGTTGAAAAATTCGAGAAGACCAGGGACAGTAATATATTAAGAGTATCAATGGCAAAATCAATTTAGTTACCTGTATTTAAGGGAGACAGAGGCGAAGACCTAGAACAATTTTGGTTTGTGCTAACATCAGTATGGAACATCCAGCAAGTTGCAAATGATAACATCAAGAAAGCTATCTTAGTCAGCACACTGCAGGACCAGGCGCTAACATGGTACATGAAGTATTCAAGCACCAACCCGACCGTGGGGATAGCAGATATCCATACTGAATTGAAAAAGGAGTTTAGTTGGCCAAAGACAGAAGCATAGTCGGTCATAGGATTCAAAGAGATCACGATGATGCCTGGTGAGACTCAGTGGGATCTGGATCAGAGGTTGAAAAGCACCATTCGTGAGCCCAACATGACCCTGACGGATGCACAACATTGTGCTTGGTTCGTCACATCGTTAACACCATATCTAAAGATGGCTTTGTCACAACAAAAGATCTCAACCCAAGCAGAAGTGCTGGAAGCAGCAATGCGGCTACATGAAACCTCGGTACAGGACCCAGGGTTGGGAGTTCAGTAAATCCAAGCACAAGTCCAAAATTTGTGTTTGGAGATACAAAAGTTAAAACATGACCAAATGCCACGTTCAGAAATCTAGGAGGAAGTATGGTGCATCAAGTGCAGAGGCCAGGGACACGATAACGATCATTGTCCAGTGTTGGTGAATTTTGTGGTCACAGGGGGACTAACACCATTGCAACAAGAGGCACAAATAGGGCTGAGTGTGGTTGCCCCGTTCTGGTGCGCAATCTGTTAGGTAGGAGGAAAGCACAACATAGATAATTGTCATCTATTACCAAAATACAACTAGACCCCCCAGTAGCTCTTTTGCAACTTTTGTAGATCAGTGGGTCACGAGGAAAGGGATTTCTGTAGTTATCGAATGTTGATGGACTAGGCATCTGCTTATAGAATGAAGATTGATGGGCAAGGTCAGAATCTAGCCACAGCGATGGGCGCGGTGGGTTCCCAGGATGGGGTTGAGGACGAGGCGGAAAGAGACTAGGAAGGGGCCTTGGGTAGCTAATATGTTACAACTGTGGGGGACTGGGACATTATGTGTGAGATTGTACCAATCCAACGCAAATATCATGTCTGTATTGTGAGCAATTCAATCACAAGATGCTAGATTACCCCATGCTGATAGCACAGATTCGCGAAAAGAAGGCGGCGCCTCCTACAAAAACGCAAAACGTGCAGATGATGAGATTCAAACCCCGCGACTATGAACCCACGGTCAACAGGATATTGTGACGCGCGTAGCTACACGAAAGGTCGATGGGAAGACTAATATGGAAGCTAGGGAAAGCTTCACGGACATCTCTACCCAAGGTAGTAGGGATCCGCCTGAGCCAACTCAGGATCCCTCGATGATGACTACCTTCTTAGCCTAAAACTGCTTCGTGACAATCGGGTAGTTAGAGGGTTACAGGAAGTGATTAATAGATGCGCAGGGTGGGGAGAACCTCACGTAGTCCGGAAAATAGGAAGACATGCATCGCGGACGGGTCAGGAAATGTGGCTAACAATGCAAATTGGCGACTACGAGATGGATCAGGTCATTCTAGACCTAGGTTCTGATGCAAACATATTGCCTAAATAGACTTGGGAGTGCATGGGTAAGCCTACACTACAATGTTATCCTATCCAATTGCGGCTAGCCAACCAACAGAATATCTTGCCCATGGGAAGGCTGCAAGGGGTTACAGTAGACATTGATGGCATAAGTACCCAGACAGATTTTGAAGTTATTGAAATTATGGATGAACATACTCCTCCTACGTTGCTAGGGATAGACTGGGCCATTGATATGAATGGGGTTATTAACCTCAAACAGAGGAAGATGATATTCGAGAAGAAGTTGCTACGGGTCGTTGTTCTACTGGACCCAACAGACAGACCACACTACACAGAATCGGCGCGTAGCTAAGAGAGGGGTGATATATTTGATAGTATCTACAAACTTGCTGCAACAGAGGAGCAGATATTCTCGCGGGGTTACGACAACAATTCATATGAGGAGGACGAATGATGGTGCAACAGGGTGAACGAGGCAACCATATTACACTGTAATATGATGACAAAATCCATGTATTGCGTTAAATTTCAGAACCGCGAACTGCCGACGTATGACAGGTTGACAATAGTAGAGGAATTCTTGGATAAGTTCGAAAGTACAGTACCAAAGTACCAATGGTTCGATGCACTAAAATGGGCATTGTGCGCAACACCGACGCAATGGTGGGATACCCATGTAGGAACCTTCGAAGATTGGCGAAGCTACAAACGCATGATGCAGATAAGATTTAGGAAGCCCAAGCTATGAATAACGGTGAAATACAATGGACGAGATGATCCATGCATGCACCTGACCCATTGGACCCAAGCTTATGGTGTGGAGCCTCAACCAGAATGGGTGCACTTATTTTATCATACCCTGGATGTCATTCCAAGAAACTAGTATACGGAAACAAAGCTCTGGCATGGCATGGGTGAATGGGATATCTTGCACGAAGGGTTTTTGTCGACTTTTCTCTTTGAAGACCAATGGATGGATACTATGGACGACGCATTATAGCTAGTAAAGGCTGCCATATTTAGAACACCGTCGGAACTAGAAGAAGTCAGGCCATCAGACTGGTTGCGAAAATGGGACCAGGCCTTAGCATGTTATAATGTACAAGTAGAAGATGATGAGGATGACTCGCGTAACATAAATATACCAGAATCCCAAGGGAATCGTGAGGTGTGCGGCCCTAAGATAGAAGATCTAGACATCACGGCGTCGTTGAAAACAAGGCAAGTAAATATTGGAACAAAGGAAAAGTCGAAGTATGCCATGCTTGGGGACTACTGGGACGATGCCACGGCGGAAAAGGTTGTCGAACTACTCCGCAAATACCACGATTTATTTCCTACAAAAATAACAGAGTTAAAAGGGATTCTAGGAGACCTAGGGATGATGAAGATAACTTTGAAGCCAGATGCGAAGCTAGTCAAGAAACAACCCTATCGATTGAATCCAAAATACAAAGAAAAAGTCTGCAAGGAATTGGATAAGATGTTGGCAACAGGAATTATTGAATCGGTTGAGGTTTTCGATTGAGTAAGCCCTATGGTCGTACAGGAGAAGAAACAGAAATGGGAGATTTGCATCTGTGTGGATCTGCGAAACCTCAATGATGCTTGTGTTAATGATCCGTTCCCACCACCCTTTACAAATGAGGTACTAAAAAATGTGGGCGGGCAGGAAGCATACTCCTTCACAGACGGGTTCTCCGGGTACCATCAGATCAAGATCGCGCCCGAAGATCGGAGCAAGACAACGTTCGCTACTAAATAGGGTTGTTTTCAGTATGACAGTAAGTTCAAAAAATTCCCAGGAAAACTCCCATGCATTGGTTGGGACCCTATGTCGTCAAAGTAGTTACCAATGGAGGCACGGTTCAGCTGGCTAAACTCAATGGAGACCCATTTCTAGGAAGAGTGAACGACAGTCACCTAAAGCTCTACATGGGCAGGCCGACCACCTGACTAGCCAACGATAAGATAGTCTCACCGCTCCAACCAGTTGAAAGAGAGCGGGGGACGATAAAGCAGTCTGGGGAATAGATGCGCGAGTAGTACGATACGCATACATTTGACCATATGCAAGGGTCTCGATGGCACAAGAAGGCTCACGCGGATGCGCTAATAAAAGGAATAATGACCGTTAGAGATGACAAGATGGTTGCATCATGGCAAAAGGGAGTGGGTAGTGGTAAATTAAGAGAAATAGTACGAGTCAGATATGGAACGAACGGCTACAGATTCCAAATGGGAAGGTTACATGAACGAGAACGAGCGGCAATCATTACATTTGAATTTGACAGGGCTTATAAATTACCAAGGGAACTCCACTTGATGGCCTACGTTTTGGAAACGCATATGTAGTTGTTCATTTTCTATGCACAGGGTATGCACCCAAAGGTAGTAATCTGGCCTATAGAGAGGCCAGACTCTCTGAGGAGTATGCGGGTGATCGATGCGGGCATCCCGCAGGCTGTAGCATCACCAGTAGGAGATGTATCGGAAAAGAGGGAACGGAAAGCAGAATTGGTCCGGAGGTCATCGCCTCACCCAAGGGCAAGTCGACGCACTAAAACAAAACAAGGAAAGGATGAACAAATGGTGACCATGGGTAGATATGCAGTTATTAAGTCGCCTCTGATGCCCCTCGAAGATTGGGATCTTATGGACAGTACCCAGGGTCTTGCAAAATTGCAACACAAGCTACAGCGATTGGTGTGAAGGGCAGGTACGAATATCGGAAGAAGTTGTGGTGGTACCAGGAGGCAGCTCCCCTGGTCGCGCTAGACTCTTCGGAGGGGGTGTTCTATGTTAACCGAGTAGAGCAGAATGAGCATCATCGGTTGCGAGATGTGGTAGAAACACTAAAGCAGGAGATGGATGAAGCATTACAGGAGACAAGGGAGAAGTACCAGGACGACGATCATCACTCATAGGGAGGCAAACTGCGAAGCCAAGGCAGAGCGTCTATTTGTGTCAACAAGTGACTCGGGACGAGTCACAATGATTGTGTTGGGGGATTGTTGGGTAGTGGAAGCCCCGTGCAACGGTTACAAGGCGTGAAGCTGGACATTTTGGGTAAATTTAGGATAAAGACTTCGCTGAACGCGCGAAGCGCAGATGTAATAGGTTGAGTCAAAGGGTAGTCCACCCGAAAATAATAAAAAGTAATGTAAATAGAGTCAGCCCGCGCAAGAATCGCGTGCCAGGAAAGGGTATAAATAGAGCGCTGCTCTATGAGGGAAGGGAAGTTCTTTTGGCATGAAATGTAATGGGCACTTGAAGTAGAAAGATCGAAAGCATATGTAAGTCCAAATGGAGGGTTAGGTAGGAGGAAGGGGCTTTGCAGCTATGTGCGCAGAGGCCTAGAAAGTCCACAGCTGTGTGCGCGGACCCCTGTAGCTGAGTGCGCAGGATAGATCTGGATGTATTGATGTATTGGTGAAGAATAATAAAAAAGAAAAGTTTGCTTCTGAAATTCTTCATTATTGTGCATCTGTCTTTATGGTTTACCTTTCTATATCTGGTTAATGCAAATGTGATGAATGTATGCGAATCTAAGTTCATTTTGTACACGAATAAATTGTGTTGATTAAAGTTTGCTTAAAGACCCTCTTGAATAATTATGAATCATAACTACTTCCTTCAAGTAGAATAGCGCATGAATAAGAAAATTATAGTCGCCCTGGATCAGCGTGAAGGTCAAGTAGTGCGGAGTTATAGAACAGTGCGTGAACTCTCCAGTACACATCTAGACATCCCTAGGGTGCGGAAACCTGGCTCTAGCACCCTCCTGCTATCTCGGGTGAGACCTCAATCCGCGCTTCGTAGGCTGTTGCCGAAAGGGCCAGTAGCTATGGGATTTGTTTGGATAAATAACTCTTCTGAACCTAGGTTAGGCCCAATCAAGCCAACAACCATCTAATATATCATCAAGTATAAGGCTTGTTATTTCCATCTCTGGTATCTATTGCATAAATTCCCAAATATGAAAATTTAAAATAAAATGACAGCCCCACAAATTTTGAATCCCCAAACTTATAGAATTGATTATGCTTTCATACCATGTAAATTTTTAGGACCTAGAAGATTGTTGCTCTATGTTTCAATCATATCTTAGAAATAAATATTTTTGTACATGCAACAATCACACATATAGTTATAAAACTAAAAATGAAAGAATAAACATGATATGTAGATAATTACCCCTACAAATAAGCTTTTCATTTAAATAATCCAATCTTACAGGGAAACCAACACAAGCTACCTACTAATAGTTGTGAAACATACACAAAAAACCATATTTGCACTGATTGAGATAAACCTTCCAACTGGATAACTAAGAATCTTCCTATCTGAATAGTTGTATAGTATTGATTGACCTTATTTATACAATGGTATTGATCTATTTGTACAATTATATGAAGTGTAATTTGTCCTGATTCTTGATCTTGGCTCTTCTCCTATGATATTAATCTGCTCAATTGATCTTTCTTTGATCTCTTGAGTCTAATGTACAAATTGTGTGTACTCAACTTCTCCCATCTTTTCCTCTTTATGCTTTGAGATAAATAGATAATCTCCTCAATCTTAGCATCTAATTTCCTAAATTTGAAAAACTAATCATGTTATCTTATCAACCACCTTATCTCAACAATGAGGTGAACGATAAAGATTAGATTCAATCTAACTCACTAATATTCTAGAATTTCTAGAATATTTTATTTAGATTTCTAGGACTATGAGGACATAGGAAATCTTACTTAAACTTTATTTGTCTACACAAAATTACAATATGGTATTATTTCCCACTTTTACTAAGTGGTCACTAGAAGTTGGCTCGAACTACTTCTCACATGTTCACACCTAACCTGATTAAGAAGATCTTGCTCAAACTATATTTCTCAATAAGGGAAAGCATTTTAACTTATGAATGGAAATAAAGTGATTGTTAGTCCAAGTTTCTATTTGTTGTCCATTGTATTTAGTATCTTGATTTATTAGATTTGGTCTTTCTATATTTGCAGGGTTGATCTTATCTTCCAATATGTAGTGTCTAACTCTTGAGTTGGCCATTCGAAAATTCTATTTAAGCAAATTTGAATTGTTGTTTGGGGTTTCCACTATTTATATTTTAGTTTTAGGTTAATTCTATGAGTGAAAATATTATAATAAAATAAGAGAATAAATATGCCACAACAAAACTATATTTATTGTTTTCTAATGTAATTATACACATATAACTACATGAAGACTTTGCCTAAAACTGAACACACTACCTTATCACAATCATAACTAGTTGAAAGATATTTGAATAACACACTAAACTAGGAGTTAATTGATCTCT
Source organism: Pinus taeda (assembly GCA_000404065.3). Lineage (NCBI taxonomy): Eukaryota > Viridiplantae > Streptophyta > Pinopsida > Pinales > Pinaceae > Pinus > Pinus taeda. The sequence continues at coordinate 49,917 of APFE030974677.1, read as the reverse complement.
CATCCAACAACCTCTTAAAACCACTAAAGAGAGTTATTCACATATATATATTCTCTACTTGAAAATAACTAATACAATAATAAACTATGTGATTAAATACAAGACAAGTTTGAGTTTACTATTTTAATATATATGCGTATCATGTGGATGCAAAATTATGACATTGTTTCATATGCGTACATATGAGATACTCTAGATTCATGTATGAAATGGACCACTGCTTGTGAGAGGAAGTTTTCAAAGGATCTCAGTGGGTATGCTCAAAATAATCCAACCATTCAAGTATTTTGTTCTTTTGAGAGGTACCATGACTTGTGAGATGCTTGTGTAGCTCTAGTGATTGGAGTGGATTTGTTGCCTAATATAAGCATAGTGGGCTTTTGATAGGTTAATTTCATTAGTTGATCTATTTGTTGAAGTTTGTTCTAGGTTTTAAAGATGACTAATTTTAGCCTTAGAGAGTTTGGCTATCTAAAGTGTGCTTCCAAGTTTACATCTTGAAAGTGTCGATTGTAGATGTTGTTGGAAGAGACGGAACTTTGGGAGATTGTGAGAAGAAACTATTGTTGCTCTAATTAATGCTACTTTGTTGGTTACATCTAAGAAGAGAGTCGCCAAAGTGAAGGGGATACTTATGGATTTAGCTAAGGACCATTTGATCCCTCGCATCACAAGGAAGTCAATGGATGATATTTATGCAACGTCACTCACTCCATTAGAGTGAGAATGCATCTTGAAAATTTCTTATGAAGAATCAATTCACTCATGCACAAGGAAGTCAACGGATGAGATTTATGCAACTTTGATCACTCATTAGACTGAAACATTGATCACTCCATTATAGTGGGAATTCATCTTGAAAATTTCTTATGAAGAATCGATTCACTCCTACACACATGAGTTCCACAATCACAGTGTCTAGTTACTAAATGAAGATTTCCCAAATCAAGGATTAGTTCATGGATATTGAGATAATGTTTGAGAGGATATGATTTATATTGCAATGAATGGACTCTTAAAGCCCTAAGAATCCTTTCTGTAGAGTATTTTTGGTTGTGAGCACACCCCAGCCTTTGATAAATTGTTGGATGATTTCATCCAAAAGGAGATAAGGAGAGCAATAATTATAGTTATAAATATTGATATCTCAAGTAAATCCCTCATTGATAACATGAACAAATGAGGAAAGAAGGGAGGGCCTAAGAGGAATCACAAGGAACCTTAATATTGATGAAAGCATGGGAAGAAAGAGTTGAATCATGTGAAATGTTTCAAGTGCCATAATATGGTCCAATATGCATCTTAGTGTCTTGAGTAAAAGGAAAAGAAAACTTACATATGCAGTGTATATTTAGTAAGATTTAAGAGTTTAAAGCTCTTGTGGAGATTCAAACAAGTAAAAATATTGAATTTTTAAGGTTGACCATGGAGGAGAGTATAACTATAGTGACTTTAATGCATTTTATTTGAAAGTGGGAATCAAGAGGGAGTTTACAATGCATTACAACCCAAAAATATTTGGCTTTCAAAGAGGTAGAACTAGTCCATCATAGAGACCACCAATGTTATTATCCATGACTTGAATTTTCTCTTGTGTATTGGACAAAGGTGTGAAATATGACCTTGTGATTTATGACTCATTGTCCTCATATGGAATTAAAGGGAAAGACACCATAGGGATATTTACTAGTCATAAACCTTAGGTATCTCAATTTTTGTGTTTAGTTGTCATATTTATATTAATGTGCATGACAAGAAGAGAACAAAGTCTAAACCCTCATGTATCAAAAGGAATTTTTTTTTTTCTTGTAGTGAAACATTTGAGGCTTTTTAAATCTACATTCCAGTGTGGGAAAATACAATGGTAAGCATGTAAATGTTTATAATGATGGATGGCCCTTGAGTTCCCTTAAGCCTTCCATAAAGATTCTGGAAGCTGACTTGAAGATGGTTTATTTAAAGTTTTATTTGGAGGATAATTAGACTGATATTTATTTCAATAAGGTCCTAGTCTAGAGGGGAGAGTTTATTAACTTCAATTTCAATTGGAAAGTTGAGATAACTTATCTCAAAAATGAAGGAAGCATAAAACCTTGGAGCAATTAGGTCTACTTTTTAGGTGAGTCATCCCCTAAGAAGATATCCTTCTTATGTTGCAATGATGTTTTCTATTATTTGATGCATGGCCTTCCAACTTGGAGGAGGGTAATGTAAAGTAATAATGGTGTGATGTAATGGTTGAGGAGCATAAATACATTAAAAAATTATGATGTATGGAAGATTTTGTTGGGACCAATAAGGAAATATATGATAATAATAAAATTTTAAGGTTGTAGTAGATGGGAGCATGGATAAGTACAAATCTAGATTCGTCGCCAAATTATTCCCTTAGAAATATGGAGTTGACTATGGAGAGATTACCATTGTAGTTGTAAGGTATACTACTAATAGGGTAATCATTTCTATTATATTAGGTCTTGGTTGTCCTTTATACGAAATGAATGTAAAGACTACTTTTTTAAATACTTTGATTGAAGAGGAAGAATACATTAATCAACCAAGAGTGTTTGAGGTGCATGGGAAAAATACCCATGTGTGTATATTGAAGAAATCCCTTTATGTATTGAAGTAGGTGTGATGTACACGGTACTTAGGGATTGATGAGTACTTAATGAAGTTTGGATTCACCAAGATTGTAAGGAATCCAATTTTTTATTATATATATCATAAACGTAATTTTCTTGTTTTGGTCATGTATGTAGATGATTTTATTCCTGTAGGTAGTTCACAAAGTTCATTACATGATGCGATAAGAAGTTGGAAAGTGAATGTGATATGAAAGCCACTAGCCTTATGCATTACTTTTTTTGCCTAGATTTGGTAGGGTGTAAGTGAAGTCTAGTATAGCAGGAAAAATATAGGTCACTCCTATGGTGTCAAATTTGAAGTTATATGGTGATTATATTCCAATTTGGTATGTCTATCTTTATAGAGGCCATTGATTGGTTCCCTTATGCTTTTTTTGAATCTCATGCTTGATATTTGTTTTTTGATGAATACTTTGAGCTAATTGATGGTTGAACCTAGGAAAATATATTGGAAAGCTATCAAGTGTGCACATAGATATGTGGAATAAATAGTTAATTATCATGTCAAGTATGTGGCCGATGGAGCATTATTATTACATGGATTTGTAAATTCAAATTAGGTAGGGGATACAAGCATAGGAAAGAATACTTTTAGCTACTACTTCATTTTTAGCTATTGTTTCATGGTTCATTAGGAAGTGCACAACAATTACTCTTAGTTTAACTGAAGCATAGTATGTGGTCGGATCATTGGCATGTTATGAGGCTATTTAGCTTTGCAAGTTGATTGCAAATTTAAAATATCATATGTTGGAGCCAATAATTATATATTGTGATAATAAGAGTATCATTAGGCTCTCTAAGAAACCATTTTTTCAAGATTGCTCTGATCAAATTGATATCAAGTACCATTTATTGAGCCATAGAGTATATAAGGAAGCTAATGTTTTTATTATATTGTCATTCATTTGGAGGTCATTGAGATTATAATTAAACCTCGTACAAAGGGGAAGTTCGATATTTTGAGATAGAAGCTCAACTTGGTGGAGAACACCTTCCTCAAAAAGAGGGAGTGTTGGTTTTAGGTTGCTTTGAGTTGTTTTCTTAGGAAGAAGACACATGAGTGTTGAAGGGAATACATTGTAGTATATGTGTGCCATTTGGAATAAATTCCTTACATCCATGTGAAAAAATATTTACACTAACACTTGGCATCTTCTATTTTGGTCAATATAAGATTATTATTGATTTTATGACAATTGTGACAAATTTTGCTTACACGTTATGATGTATTTGTGGTAGGGTTATGTTGTCCTTTGAGATAACCTAAGGTTAGTTGCCTATGACAAAGCATATAAAATATTTTGTTTGATTTTAAAGGTTGGATGACTAGTGAACTGCTTTTTAACAGGTGCTTTAAACTTATAAATATCTCTAATAAAACAAAAGGTTGTTATTTAAATACATATGGTTATTTTGATTTTAAATGTGATGTATAAGAAGAATACAGAGAAACATAAATGTTTTAATATTCAGATAGAGTATTTCACCATTTACAAGCAGAAATTGAGAAAACTGTGTTTTCCTAATTAACAAAATATAACCAAGTCATTTCAGAAATCTTGTGCAATTTTAATCCAAAGAGGAATTTACAAGAACAGACAGTCCTATAAATTAACCTCTTAATTAAACTACAACTTCACAGCAGATTCAAAATGAAACTGGAATTTAGTTATATTTTTAATCAGATGACTGTAAATGAAATAAATTATATGAGGAATACATAATGAAAAACATAAGAAAATAACTCACATAGAGACAAGCCATATGAAGTAAATCCAGAATCTTTTATTCAATCAAAACTGCTCCAGCTTAGTACAAATATGTCTGGTAACTAGCTCAAGGGTGCAACCCTGAATACTTCAATAGAATGAAGTATTTAAACAAAAATAAAAAATATAATAATCAATGCCTAAGTGACGAGCATGCTATTATTACTTAAAATTTAATAGAAAGAGAATAAATTTGGTCCAAAAGAATGAATCTGAACTTTTGGCCCTGCTTTGATGGAAAATTGTTGCTAAGTGGCCACTATTCTGGTGTTGCACTAACCAAGTTGATATGTCTTCTAATCTTGATATTCACACAGCTTTTCCCACTGTTCTTCATTTGGAATGGATATTTTAGTTACTCTACAGTAGATTTCATCTACCTCAGTATACTTGGCAAAAGTTGGTTTTACGGTAAAAATATGTTTTATCTCATTCTGGATAAAGCATATGTTACTGACGGCCTCGTAAAATGCCTTGCCTATCATGGAACCTTTGATATTGGAGGACTTGGTTGTGTCATTGGCAATATCCTGTAGCTTCTTCAAGTAATCCTCCCTGGTCATTAGCTTATCATTGATGACAAATGGTGAAGGCAGACCCTTCTTGTTTAAGGCATCAATTCTTGTGAAAAATTTGTTAATTGCAATTTATAGAATGTGACACTTCTCAGTTAACTGTCCTACCAGGTCCTTTTTAGTCAGGACTTTCTTTACCTCCAAAATGGTTTTAGTATTCTCATCCACTCCTATATCATCCAATTCATACCTACTCTTAGAATTGAGAAACCTTATGATGATGTTGGTTGTAGAAGGCATCTCTCCCAGTTGAGCATTTATATTGGAAATTGTCTGGTTTACCTTTTCCATTAAATCCTTTTGCTCAAAAATGATCTGGATACATGGCCAGACTTCATCAATCTCATCCATGATGTTGTTCCAGATAATCTCTTTGACACTACCAAGAGTGTAACTAATGGAAGATTCAGTGGTTGATTTCTTTCGTGCCTCAACTTGATTCTGAGCTCTTTGAAGCTCTGCTGCATGAAAAATGTCACACTTATTTTGATGATCCTCTAGTAGTTTTACTTGATCTTGTAGTTTCTTAATCTCTTTAGTCTGCAAGGACATATTTTGAACTGCACTAGCTAACTGGTCAGCAGCCTCTCTTGTACTGGTGGTAGTTGATATTGTAGTCAGAATCACTGTGATGGGAAGTGCTTCTAAAGGAGCAGCCTTCTCCTTTTCCTTAATTAATTTTTCCATCTTTGTCTCCATTTGTTTCAGCTGAGCAGTATGTTCTATGATGAGTTTCATCATGTCTACCTTTTCAATTTCTGTTTCTATAATATCCTTAGCTAGAGAATATTCAGTAGCAAGGAGTTTAATTTGTTTCATTAGTGCTACTATATCCAAATTCTTCTTTTTGATCAGCTCTTCTGCAACATTGATGTTTGTAGGATCATAACCAAGTTTAATTACCAAATCTTCCATGGTTTTAATCTTGGTATCTTTGGCTAGAGATGAAACTTTCTCCATGTTTATTTGTGACTAGACATTTGCTAGTCTCACCTACAGCTTGGACAAGGTCATAGTTGTGCTAGTTACAGTAGAGGAAATAATTTCTCCAGTTTGTTTATGCATCTCCATTTGGTCAATGGGATGTATTTCCTTGATATCAAACTCAAAATATGTCTTCTTATAATCCGATCCTCCTTTGGGCTGAGGAACTTGTGCCTGAAGGAATTTCGTCTACATTTTCCCCTTCTCTAAGTCAAAGGCTGAAAGTAGCCTGCTTTGGGCACCAAAGGTTTGTTTTTCAAAATTGGTTGTAAGTGTTTATCTTCAAGGCTTCATTTTTGACATTTATTTCCTTGAAGACATCCATGATGATCTTCCTTGGCTAGCTTGAAGTAGATGTACCTGTGTGCATAATCTTTTGCTTCTCTTGTGAGGTCGTGGAAGTGGTAGGAGATTGTGTAGACTGATCACCTACTAATGGAAATACAAGAGGCTCATCAGTGGCGATGAGATTTTTTTGCTCTGACTCTTTGCTAAGAATTAGTCTAGAGCTAATCTTAGCCTTCTTTCTGTACATGATTTTAAATCCCTCTCTAAAGATATCAGTCCCTAAAGGAGACTCTTCCTCTCTACTCCTCTTGGTTGTCTTTTCTTGCATTGTAGGAGTCTGCACTGTTGATGAGGAGACCTGTTGTTCTTCTGCCTCCTGTAATGTGTTTTCAACCCACACTCATTGATTCTTATATTTTTCTATCTCTGGCTTAGGTGTGTAAAAATAAGGAGTAGACTTGGTTTCTACCCTCAATCTGGAAATTATCCCTAATGGATCATAGGACCAAGTAAAACTAAGATTAAATTGTGTTTCCCCGAGTAGTTTTTTAGCCTCTTGACTTGTTGCCCTGTTGTTGCAAATGAATGGACCAACCTACATTTTTATATTGAACTGAGACTTTTTCTTGGTAGCAACAAAATGGACTTCATCCATGTTGATCATCTGCCTGATATGTTCCAAGGAAAAAATCCATATTGGGAGGAATTTTGGCAACCTATATGGTGGCAGCTCACATCCCAAAATCTGTATCTTTGTGTACCTCTCGTATAAGTACCAGTCTCATGTTTGTACCTATTCTAACAGCTGCAAGACCTTCTTGATTTCTTCACTAATCCTTGGTTCAGTTCTGCTACTTAGGAGGCTTATGGTTGGATGGAAAAACATCTTTGTAAATTGTTTGTAAGTATATTCTTTCTGCTCTTTCATAACCATAGTGGTCCAGAAAATGATCGATTGTTGGTTTCCTTTCTCATCCAGCTTCTATAATGACAAGTTCATGTTGTCCCCCTGAAAATATAGGAACATGTAGACTAAGGCAGAGGCATATTTGAATACCTCCTCTGTAGGAAACTTAACCAATTGTTGATGAATAGACTCTACAAGGAAATGGCTGAAACTGAACACAATTGAGGGAATAGCATCATTAGAAAAGATGGATAAAAATCCTATAATGGCCTCATCTACCATTTCGTCATAATAGTAGCCAATGAGGTAGGAAATGTAGAAATTCCCACTGGAGATCAATAAATTATGCAACATACTAAAGCAAAATACAAGATCTACTTCTACAACAAACTTTGTGGAAGCTTAATCAATTTGAGCTAAATCAATCAAAACACATATAATAGAGAAGAAGAAATCATACACATGAAACACAAAAGAATACTCTAGGGAAAGCCTCAACTAAAAACCCTGATCTTTGTATTATCATACAAGTGGAAATAATGCCCGTATTACACAAAGCTTCAACTCACAAGCTATCCATCTCTCAGTACAATTCCTGTGTTGCCCATAGATAGTCAAAGGCTTCTCACAAACCTTCTCCTCTGCCCTCCAAGCCTCCTATTTCCTTGCACAGTTTCTCCTGGGTCCTCATTCTGCCACCTATGTGTAATAATCCCTCACACACTACTCTGACCTCTGAAATAACTGCATAAACCTGAAGGAGATAAATCCTTCTGCATGTATGAGTTTCCTATATAGGAAAAAACCTCCAACTAATAGTACATTTTCCCTTCCTCTGATCTCAACTAGATCTCTGTCTGAACTGACATGCATGAGTTATTTATGAGAGAATATTCAGTTATCTAAAGTGTAGCAATTACATGCATGCATGCATTAATTAACTGAACTCACAATTAATTCAAAAAACTGCTTAAATTAATCTAATTGGACTTGACTCAGTTAACTGAGCCAACTAATTACAACTCAATATTACAGCTCATCCTTATCTCTTTAACTGATGGATAAATTCCTCAATTAATGGAGAAACTGTTGCATGTCCCCACATAGACTTCATGTTTGATTTTATACAACTAATTAACTCAATATGAATTAATTAATTATTTTACAAACAGCTGCTAATATCAAATTCGAATTTTACTTCTCAATTTTAGTTCAGGGACTAACTAAAATTGGAATCTATCCCAAAATTCTATTTATAGCAATGCTATTTTTAGCACTTCCATTTTTCATTCCTTGTTGCTATGTCCAACACTAGTACCTGAACTACTATTTATAGCAGTGCTTTTTTTTGCACTTCTACTTTTAGCATTTCTTGTTGCCATTTTCAACACTCCCCCTCAACAAGAAAGGCATTCAACTTGAATTCGATCTTGAATCCTTGGAATGTTTTGCATGCAACACTTCTCGCGAGTGTTATTGCTCCAGCAACTCTAGAAACAAAAAAATCTCCCAACTGACCTACCTGTTGGGCTAGAAACACCCTCTAATGTTGAAGCTCCCTCTACCACTGACAAGTGTGCCCTCTCTGACCTCTGAGTTGTTGTAACACTCCATGCATCTCGCATTTTTGCACACCTCTTTGTGCCATCCTACACTAGTGCAACACTCCTGTGCCTCTCGCATTGCTGCAGCCTGCTATCTCAGCACTGTCTTGGGATTCCTGCACTATAGCTCTCTCTTCCGCTCCATCTGCATCTGCCTCTAGTCACTCAGCCAGTCCTACTACTCCTCGTGGGGGCTCCCGTGGCAAGGTCTAATCAAAGAGGTTAGGTACCTCAATGATCCTACCCCTATTCCAGCCTTCTTGGGACTATCACTCCACATCACCCCACCTCCTACCTAGAGGTATGGATGTATGTGATCCCTCTGCCCACTTGGCTCAAAATTTCCCCCTACTGGAGGTCTCTGCATGAGTGGATACCTCCACTCAATCTCCTCTCGGCTTCTCTAGTTGTGGTTGCTCCACAACCTCCTAGAGTTGCTTCACCAATTGTGGCTCCTCCACAATTATCTGAGACTTCTTCTGGCACTACATGTTGAGCGGTAATGTACTTTCCCTCTCAACCACCAAGTCTCCAACAGTTTACTTGCTCCTCAAGGCTTTGCATGCATCTTGAACCTTAAGAGAATACAGGTTCTTGAATCGTGAATCAATCTGCTTCACCTGTCTAGTGGTGATGTGTCAAAGGAGAACCTTTCCCTTACTGAAGACTACATCATAGCCTTTGTCTTCCAACATTGCGATCGACACCAAATTTTTCCTCAGTCCCGGTACATACTTGACATCGGTCAAGGTAATGCGAGCTCCATGCTCCCTCTGAAAAACAACCGTGCCTACACCTGAGACACTATACTTTTCATCATTACCCATCGCTATGAGTATCTGGAGATCTTTCTCCTCCGAGGTACTGAACAAACTTTTGTCACCAGTCACGTGGAAAGAAGCTCCACTGTCAAGAAACCAACCACATCCCACCATGGATGAAACCATGCATGCGAAGACGGTGAAATCCAACTTGAATTGTGAGGCCAATGCCTCACCTTCAAATCCTTCCTTAGATCCCGTATTGGATTTCTTCAGTGGACAATTTGTAGAAAAATGGCCCACCTCATGAGAATGAAAGCATTGCACTTTTGATTTTTCAAAATTCTTCCCACCATGGGAAGAACTAGATTTCGAATGGGATGCCTTCCCTTTCCCCTTCCTTGCCTTACTCACTAAGGCTATATTTTCCTCATCATCTTGCTTTGATGAGGATCCATCTCTGGTGCTTCTTCTTATCTCTTCTTGGATCAGATCTGACCAAATTCGTTCCCAATTTGGCAGTTTCTCTTCCATTAACCAAGTCTTGGTAGCTATGCGAACTATTAGGAAGACCGAGGAGTGCAAGACTCACCATGTCATCATCAGGAGTCATGATCCCTACACTTCCAAGCTCATCCCTGCAAGTGGTGAGATTGTTCAGATATGTAGAGATCGTGTCACCCTTTTCACACTTGATTTTTTGAAGCTTGTCTTTCAGCACCAACTTCCTCTAATTTTTGTTGTTCTGATATAGATCTTTCAATGTTTTCCAGATCAAAAATAGTGTCTCCTTCCCCTGGAGACTCGAGATTGTGGTCTCGAACTCCCTCCAAAAGGATTCTCCTTACTCTAGCCACACATTTCTTCCATTCCGCCAATTCAGTAGCATCAGCCGGTTTGGGTACTTCTTAATCAATGAAGTCCTTTAGACCATTATCCTCTAATACTGCTTCCATGAAATCCTTCCAGGCTATATAATTTGAACTGCCATCAAGAGCATATTCGAATCTTAAACCATTGAACACCATTAGTGAAATTAAGATGTGATAAGAACTTGATTTCTATATTCAAGAACCACAAACTTTGAACTTCTTCCTTCTTGCATACTGTTCTCTCCTTTGATCACCTTTGCTCCAATACCATGTAGAAATTCCCACTGTAGATCAACAGATTATGCAATATACTAAAGCAAAATACAAGATCTACTTCTACAACAAACTTTGTGGAAGCTTAATCAATTTGAGCTAGATCAATCAAAACACATATAACAGAGAAGAAGAAATAATACACATGAAACACAGAAGAATACTCTGGGGAAAGCCTCAGCTAAAAACCCCGATCTCTGTATTATCATACAAGTGGAAATAATGTCTGGATTACACAAAGCTTTAGCTCACAAGCTATCCAGCTCTCAATAAAATCCCTCTACTGCTCATAGATAGTCAAAGACTTCTTACAAACCTTCTCCTCTGCCCTCCAAGACTCCTATTTCCTTGTGGAGTTTCTCCTGGGTCCTCAAGTTGCCACCTGTGTGTAATAATCCCTCACACACTACTCTGACCTCTTAAATAACTGCACAAACTTGAAGGAGATAATTCCTTCTACATGGATGAGTTTCCTATATAGGAAAGATCCTCCAATTGATAGTACACTATCCGTCCCTCTGATCTCAACTGGGTCTCTGTTTGAACTGACATGCATGAGTTATTTATAGAGAATATTCAGTTATCTGAAGTGCAGAAGTTAGATGCATGCATGCATTAACTAACTGAACTCACAATTAATTTAACAAACTGTTTGAATTAATCTAACTGGACTTGACTCAGTTAACTAAGCCAACTAATTACAACTCATCCTTATCTCCTTAACTGGTGGATAAATTCCTCAATTAATGGAGAAACTATTGCATGTCCCCACATAGACTTCATGTTTGATTTTCTACAACTAATTAACTCATGAATTAATTAATTCTTTTACAAACAGCTGCTAAGATCAAATTTGAATTTTACTTCTCAATTTTAGTTCAAGGACTAACTAAAATTGGAATCTATCCCGAAATGCTATTTATAGCAATGCTATTTTTAGCACTTCCATTTTTCATTCCTTGTTGTTATGTCCAACATTGGTACCTGAACTGCTATTTATAATAGTGCTATTTTTAGCACTTCTATTTTTAGCATTTCTTGTTACCATTTTCAACAGGAAATGACAGTGATTATCTGCTTGGCTCTCTCAGGAAATATGGATGAGGGATAAGGAGGATTTTTCTTTGATAATGCAACATCTTGTGATTAGAATAATTCAAGAGTTTGGGCTCTCTTAACAAAGTCTAATTTCTGGTATATTCCAACCAGAGCTTCATAGGAAAATGGGGTAGAATTGTTGACTGTGGGGGCTTGCATCATTTGATCAATAGCCTGAGGGGTTATGGTGAACAGAATGTGTCCATTGGGATTGACTTTGGCCCTTTGGCTTGGAAAATATGAGGCATGGCATTTTCTAATGAAATCAGGAGTTCTTTGGGTACGAGGAAAGATGTAATGAGGTAGGTTCGATTCCCACAGTTGGATATCATCTGATTTTTCAATGTATTTATCTTTAATCCAATAGAACATCTCAAAGAGGTCGAGCTCATTGAGTGTTTCGTGGATCTTGTAGTCTCTATCAACCATAGGGATATGATGAAGAACTACATGAGGATAGATCAGAGGATTAACAATTTCCTCTGGTCCTTTGTCCTTGGGAGGCATGATGGCTAAGGTTCATAGTGAAAACTTGATTGGGAAAGGAGACAATTCATGGGCAGATAGAAATTTCCTGGGCCAAGAACGGAAGGAATAATTTGACAATGATTGCGCAGGTAGTGTTGCTATCATTTGACGGTGTTGTGATCTGGAGAGCAACCTACAATCACAGTAATGGTAGTGATAAAACAAGAATTCTATAACCTGTAAACAAACAAGAAGAAGGTTTATATAGGAGTTTTGGTTTTCTGTTGATGGCGTGGGTTTGTTGAGTTAATGGCTAAGCAAATTAAATTCTTAACGAACTGATTATGGGGGGAATGGATATGATTTCATGTAATTGACGGACAAATGACGTGGTAGCAGAGGAATGGTGGATGCGCAACGGTCAGGTAAGCAGTATCTGGAATGAGGTATTCAGCTTTTCAGAGGGGAGGAGAGTGGTTTGCAGTTTTGTTCATGGGGGTTTCGAAACACTGTGGAGCTGCCACGTAGGGGCACACGTAGTTTGTTATATCGTCCATTTCCGACCCCCCCCCACCCCTGGCGGTAAAGCTCGGATGGCGAAGTGGGGTCAAAATGGCATGAGGGCCATCAGATGAGAAGCGATATGCGAAGATGAAGAGGGATATGGCGGAGGATTAACATGATGTGATGGGATGGATTGGTGGGGTTGGGAATCGACATTAATGTAATGTCAGGAAATATGAAAAATAAGTGGGTTACGAACTTTATGAAAATGGTATGAAGGGAATGAATTAACGGAGGGTAGATATGGGATTAATACTTAGGTTATGGGTTTTTTAAAACTTAGGATAGTGTTAATATTTGAAGTAAGCATATAAACCTTAGAGTAACCTTCACTCTTCTTTCAATTTCTTCTACACATGAAAACACAATGGATGTTTGATTATGGCGCATTTAGACTAGCAGCCTGTGCATTTTCAAAAACATAAAATGAAGCTTTCCTTTTCTTTTGCTTCCCTAACATTTTATTTTCCTTTGCCTTCTTTATTTAGAGGAGCTAAATCCTAACATTTTATTGATATGGATGCCTATAAAACATCAATTTTTCCTAACAATTTTTCTTTTTATTCTTTTGCATCCATACCCTTACTTAACATTTTTTAAATCATTTAACTAATATGCTAACTTATCAAAACTAGATAATGTTACAACATCGGCTCAAGCTGGGGACTTCTTCCCCCTGTGGGTGCAGAGAACGAGCAGATCCATGTGCCTTCTCCTCAAGCTATGGGGTCTTTGCTAAAACAGATACTCACTTGCAATTTTAAAAAATAAGTAAACTCTCTGAATATTCACATATGATGAATGGAATGAATGAAGAATCAATATTGAACATAGTGTTTCAAGTGTCTCCCATTGACTGGCAATGAGGAATACTCTCCTTCTAGATTTTTTAGAATAAATGTATTGTTCCCTTTGACTTCTGCAATTCTGAATGGACCAAACCAGAGGTTGTCAAATTTGGCATGTTTTCCTTTGTCTTCTCTCCTTGTATCCCACCTGAGCACTAGGTCACCTTTCTTGAAATTTCTCTCTTTAGCCTTTCTATCAAAAAGCTCTTTCATCTTCTTCTGGTATTTCCTTAGTTTGTACTGAATTTCATCCTTGTCTTCATTCAACTTAATTATTTGATTAATCCTTCTTTAGAAATCATCTTTTTCTTCATAAGATTCTTGGAGGAACCTCATAACGAGAAAAGCTAAATGAGTAGGAAAAGTTACTTCCTCGCCATAAACTAATTGGAAAGGAGACTTTCTTTTTGATCTTTTAGGAGAAACCTTGTTTGCCCAAATGGCATGAATAAGATGGTTGTCCCAACTCTTTTTATGGTCTTCAAGAATTTTCTTAATGACCTTAACCAAGCTCTTGTTAGCCAACTCTGCTAGCCCATTACCCCGTGGATAGTATGGTGTAGAATGATGTAAAAGGATTAAATACTTTTGACAGAATTCAATCATCTTGACACTGCTGAAAGCTGTTGCATTATCTGTAACAATATTTTGAGGACATCCAAATCTTGACAGGATATTTTCTTCAAGAAATTTAATTACAACAGTATCAGTGGCATTCTTTACTGGTATGGATTCTACCCACTTGGTAAAATAGTTTGTGGTAGTTAAAATCCATCTATGTTGATTGCTTGACTGTGGATGAATTTCCCCTATAAATTCTAGTCCCCATTGAAGAAAAGGAGCATCAACTGATACTGGAACCAAGGGAAGTGTTGACAGTTTATGTTTTCCTGCAAACAGTTGGCATTCTTTGCAACTTCTTACTCTTGCCCCAACTTCTTTGAAAAGTGTGGGCCAATAGAAACCTGCCTTTAGAATTTTGTAGGTTGTTTCTCTCCAGACATAATGTCCACCACAAAACCCTACATGGAAATGATCTATAATACCTTTTGTTTCATTTTCAGTTAAGAATAGAAGAATGATATTAAGAGGGTCTTTCCAGTACACATTAGCATTAATAATGTAGTATTTCACTGCTTTAAGCTTGAGGGATTTGCATTGTTTCAAATATAGCTCAACTGGACATTGAAAATTTCTAAGAAACTGCACAATATCAAAATACCAATCAGAAAGTAAATATCTTTGATCTATATGAACAAGAATGGCTTGATCTGAAGGAAGAGGTTCTTGTGGATTCTCCCCTTCTCTAAGAGGAGGAGGTTCTTGTGGATTCTCCTCTGTTGTTAAGGAAGGTTCTTGCGGATTCTCCCCTAATGACATTTCAAAAACCAGATTTATCCCCAACACTTTGCAGTTGGATTTAGATAACAATTTGTCCAGGCCTTGACCTTTTACTAGCCTTGTGGTTTTTATTTCAAGGTCGAGTTCAAGGATTTTAGCAATCCATCTGCCTCTTCTTCCACCGGTATTAGGTTGAGTCAATACGGTTTTAACAGTATGATTAGGGATATAAGCTATGATGTGTGAATGCAGGACATAGGCTCTAAAGGCTTTGAGGGCTTGAATTAAGGCATAAGCTTTTTTTTCAATAATATCATACCTGAGTTCAGCATCTCTCGTTACTTTTGAAAATAAGGCTATGGATTGGTCATCACCATTTGTATTCTTCTGTAAAAGTACAGCAGCTAAGGTTGTTTCAGATGCAAAATAAAATATGTTGAAGGGTGAAGAATAGTCATGGCTAGCTAATGTAGGGGCTTCAGATATAGCCTTTTTGATCTGGTCAAAAGCATACCTAGCAGGGACTGTCCATTTTACTTTGTTATTTTTGTTAAGCATGTATATTATATCTTTAACTATCTCAGCATAATTTTGGATAAACCTTCTAGGAAAATTGATCTTTCCAAGGAAGGTTTGAATCTCCTTTTTATTCTTTGGCAGAGATAGGGTTTGAATAGCTAAAATTCTCTTTGAGTCAATTATAACTGCCTCCTTGGTGATAATATGCCCTAGTAGTTTGCCTTCATTCACAGCAAACAAGGATTTCTTCGGATTGATTGATATGCCAAATTTCCTACACTTGTCAAAAACCTTGCTCAAGTGTTTTAAATGACTTTCTTTAGAATCATAGAAAATAGATAAATCGTCTAAATAAATGATAGTAAATTTAGATGTTTTACCTACAAATGCAAGGTCCATGGCTCTTTGTAAATCGGGCCCTGCATTTGTTAACCTGAATGGCATTCTGGCATACATAAATGTACCCCATGGTGTGGTGAAATAAGTTTTATCTTGATCAACTTCACTAACCATAATTTGATTATAAATAGAAAAGCCATCTAACATAGAGATCCTATTGGCACCTAAGACTTTTTGAAGTAGATGGTCCATTTTAGGCAGTGGATAGTTATTTTTTAAGGATGACTTGTTCAGGTTTCGAAAATCTACACATAGCCTAATTTCTCTGATCTTCTTCCTCACATGAACTAATTTGGCTACCCAATTAGAATACCTTAAAGGCACTATGATGTGACCATCAAGCAGCTTTTTAAGTTCCTTTTCAATGGTTGGCAATAGTATGGGATTAATTCTTCTTAACTTTTGTTGAAAGGGTTTTGCTTCTGGTTTCAAAGGAATCTTATGTTCAACCAAAGATGTGTCATAAGTTTTCAATTCATTAGAGGACCAAGCAAAAACATATTTATAGTTCTTAAGAAGATTTAGTTATTTGACTTTAACATTCGAAGGTAAACTTGAAGATAGTTTAACATTTCTCACATCATCCAAAGTCCCAATATTACATTCTTAGATTTCCTCTTCTGGTGAGTGAAACAAAGGATTTTTAGGAACATCATTGTTATCAAATAGTTTTTCCAATGGGGCTAATCCTATAGGGATAAAATTATTAGATAAGTGTATGATATCATGATTAACATTTTTAGGACTGAATGATGTTTCTAGACTCTGTTGATCTAATTCTTGGATAACTTGTTGATCTTCTTCAACTTGCATATTAGAAAATTCGTCAATGACTTGAAGAAAAGATTTTAATTGTTCATCATCTTCAAAAATCTGCCAATGTTTAAGGTTATCAAGAATTGATGGCTGGTACTTAACTTTGATTTGATATTCTAACAATACTGGCTAAGGGATTTTAAAGGAACTTGTTGAGACAACTAGTGAATCAGCATTCATGTTTTCATCTCTGGGAATAGCAGTTATGTTAAAACCTTGAAATAAATTCTCAATTGTGTCCCAAGCTTCATTTCTATAGGATCTAAGCCTTGGGTGTTTAGTTTGACATAAATTTCTAACTTGGTTTACTATAAGCTCAGAGTTAGAAAAAACACTCAAGTTTTGGACCTTTAGACTCCTAACTAACTCAAGACCAAGAAGAAAAGCCTCATACTCAACCACATTATTAGTGACTTCAAATTTAAGTTTACATGACTAAGTTATGTTTTCTTTGTTTGGTGATATAAGAACAATTCCTGCTCTTGCTCCCTCCTTTGAGAAAGAGTCATCAAAATAAAGTTTCCATATGTATGATTCTACAATTTTAGGCTTGGAAAGGATATTCTCAATGGCAAATTGAGTGTCTAATGCATTTTGTGAAGACAAGTGAAAAAAACCAAAATCTTGATCTACTACATAGATAGGGTAGTTCTTTGCCTGATCAGACCTACAAATAGTATGAAGGAAATAGACTTCCCTATATAACCTTAAGTGCTTATCTCCATAGACTAGGATAGTAGCAAAAGACATGTCCATCTAAAGTGACCCTCCCAGTTTAGCACAACATGATCTAGATAGAAGCATGCCAAACTTAGCAGGCATATCAGTGACAACTATGTCAAGAACTATAGTTTTGATAGGTATTTGAGCTAAGGTCACAACTAGGTCTTTGATCAATCCTAGGCATGGTACTTTCTTTGAGTCAAACGTGTGAAAGTCATGATAGTTAAAGGTAACTTGTAACTAAAGTTGGTCCATTATTACCTTTGGCATAAGGTTATGAGAGGCTCCAGAATCCAACATACAATTATACAAAAGAAAATCATGAGCTTTTAATGTTACAGAAAATAGTGGAACAATTTCATCGATCATATCTGAGCTAGGGCCAAATATAACGAGGGTTTTTCATCCTACAGACTAATAATGTCTCCCTCGGTATCTACACTAAAATATTGTATCCATTTAGACACTTGACTTTTGTAACTAGGATTTTTGGAAAGTTCAGCTAAAGGTATAGGAATATTAACCCTTTCCAATTCCTTTTCAATATTAAAAGTAGTCAAAGTAGTCTTATCAAATGGAAGAGTTTCAGTGGATGACTCTGTAGTCTGAGGTGTTGGGATTTGTGTTTGAATGGTTTTCACTATAGGTTAAATTATGGTGGTGGATTTTGGAGGTCTATCAGGAATCTAGGTCTTAGATCTGTTGTGGCCACAACCACCACCCTATTAAAACCTACCATGGTAACAATTTTGAATGGGTCCCCTAGAATTTGATCTTTCACCTCTATGAATGATATGTTCTATCCTAGGGATTTTAACTCTTGGCCAAGTCAAATCTTCAATTCCTAATGGTTAAGCCCCTTTTAATAAATCTTTTCCGCATGATTCATCTATAATGCTTTCTAGCCCTTCATTCATATCCTTCATCGGGACTTTTTCCAACCCTCAAAACCTCCCATCGCATCCTTATTTCTATATCAATGCTTTGATAATAGAAATACTCTACAACATGCATAACTTGCCCTCTTCACTTATCGCAATCAACACTGATACACAACCTGCCCCACGATACATCGGACGTGACAGCATTATTAACCATAATACATATCTCTTTTGGGTCCCGAGCCCATTGCATATCGCAATCAGCGGAGTCTGAGGCTTGTATATGAGGCACACTGCGATCTGTCGGACCCGCCGGGATCATTCACCATAATATACATGTTTTCGGGTCCACTTCCCCCAATCGCTAGTCGCAATTGGTAGAGCCTAAGGCTTATAAACAATGCACACCACGATACACCGAACCCACTGGCCTTATTAAATCGTAACACATATCTATTTCGGGTCCAGAGCAGTCGGCAACAGTAAAGTGATATGCGATATGTGAAGGGGTGATGGGTGGACCCGACGATAACTATAGTCCCTGGTGCGTAATGTTTGAATTCCGGCCTTATGGCCGGTCGTGGGTTTATCCCGTGTTTTCCTGTGTATTGCAATAAAATATTGTGGTCTGAGTTTTCAAAGGAAAATCCCATATGGCAGACCTGTCGTAACTATTAACCTCAGCACATATATATTTCGGGTCCACCCCTCCTAATTACTTATCGCAATCGGAAAATTTCATCATTTAAACATAAGGCGCGATGTGATTAAGCAAACCTGACGATAATTATACGCCCGGATATATACTATTTGAAGTCCAGCCTTATGGGTCGGCCACGGGTTTTCCCGTGTATTCCTGTGTATTTCGATAAAATGTTGTGGTCGAGGTTTTCAAAGGAAGATCCCATAAAGTGAATGGTTTGCTTGTGAAGCATGGTTAAAGAAATCCTTGACTAAAAATGAATATTATGGGAAACGTAAATACGTGTCACAGTAGGTTAGATGGTTTGATAATCATAGTTTCTTTGTGTTGCAAGATTAAATAGAAATTATGGTTGAATGCAAGGTTTGTTTGTCAGCATGTTTGTCATATTTCTCATAATCATAGCTAATATGAATTATTTCTGCAGGCGAGTTCGAGTGGACCCGGGAGAAGATAAAGGCGATTTATATCAAGATGATACCTCTGAACCACTGGTGTCGATATTGCAAAGGCATATTCTGCATAAAGGGAGATGAACCGCCATAGTGCATCATGAAGGCACGCTCCATGTCAAGAGGAAGCACAGTGCTGATACATCAAGATGTTATTACCTCCAAACACACTTTCAATCATGTCAGATGTGGGATGATAAGCGCGGTGTCTTTAGTTTCCTTCAGGAAATGATAGGGAGTAATGTCTACTCAACACAGGTGTGAAGGGATGACACACAGTCATCCTCTTTTAATCAACATCTATTCACTTCCCCAGGAAATGAAGCACTGTAGCAGATATGCCCTCTATGTGTCAGTGGTTTCATTGATTGACTCTATGTCTGCATATTCTAATGTGTATGGAAAAGAGTAGGAGGAGGAAAAGTCGGGGAAGGGAAGACCAAGGGTCATTTTCCTTCGTCATAAGTATTACCTCTAGAGATGAGATGAGGACCTTTTTTGGGAATAATAGTTTTTTTATTATTGTGAATAAAGAAGACTGTTTGATCGAGGAAGAGCCTTTTTCAGATTCATTTGCCTCTCCTTTCATGTGTTTAGAATGAGGATGTTGTTGCTGGAATGAATATAAATGTGATTTGTTTTGTGAATATTGATAACAGACAACTCGTGACTAGCCTTGGATATTCAAATATGATCTGTTACCATGGTTAATTCATGAGTGATTGTTGATTTGAGACCTTATTAAACATCAGTTGCAAGTTTTATTTGTATGGAAAGGAATGTGTATTCCTATATAAGTAATTAGATTGCAATTAAGATTTAATACAGCCTTGTTCATTTGTGAACCAGTAATTTATTCATTAGAACTTGGAATTTATATATGATGTTTAACTTCCTTTTGTTATGCTCCTGCAGGATAGATTAGAATAGTTAGGACTAGCATAAGTAGTTAGAATTAGTGTAGATAGGATTTGATACATATAGGTTAGTTGTTTCATTTGCTGATTTAATTGAAGTCTTCCTCCAAGAAGCAATCTTTCAACACATATAGCAGTTTACGAGATCCTCTAAAACCTGTCAGAACTAGCCATTCCAAATGAAGCAGATCAAATTGCCGTTTGCAATTGGGTTAGTTCCCCTTGTTGGCATAGCGAACATTCATCGCATCAACAAATTGGCGCTAGAAGGAGGGCCTAAACCGCCATCCATAGCTTTTTATGATTTCATCTATAAATGTTGCGCATGGACTCGAAAAGATTAATGCATGGATCATAAAGGTTGAAAAGATCCTTCCTCCCATTTGGAAAAGCCTCATTTCGAAGAAACAGAGATCCCTCTAGGTCCCGTGTTTGGGTCACCCGAAGAAGAGACATTGTGGGAGTATCCTATCACTCAGGAAAAACTAGTCATAGTAGTTACTCGGGCTTACACTCATTCCCTCTCTCAACTCCCATCTTTCACAATTTGCCTCCTACAACTAAAAGAAAGCCAAAAATCTATTCCATAAACAAAGAGACATCTGCAGCCCTGTCTCTTGAAGATATTGTGCTAGAGTCCTTGCAAAGTATCAACACTCCTTGGGAAGAAATTCATGAGGATCCACTCTTTGAAGGTAATCCCTGGCCCGATTTGGGAAATCCTAATAAAGAACGCCTTGAAGAAACCTTCAACCAGAACCTCCCTATCCATAATATGGCTAACATTCCTCTTCTAGGTGGGAATCAGCTTCAACTAAGTGGGAACCAACTCCCACCTCCTCTGGGAGCACTCCCTCCCTAGCTCGCTCAGGATGCTATAGCAATACCTGGGTAGCAACATCCCTTACCCAAGAATGGAAAAAGAGTACTGCCCGAATTCGACCCTGAGAGGGGAGCCACCGTTGATAACCATATTCACTTTTTCTTCTTGGTCATGCACATGTTGGGGGGTAGCCGATGAAGATATAGTATGTCACCTATTCCCTTTTACTCTGACTGGTGCAGCCTCCACATGGTACTTTAGCTTGAGAATAGGATCGATCACCTCGTGGACTGCCTTTCAATAGGCCTTTTTAGACAAGTATGGCGATGACAAAACACCTGTGGCCTCAGTTTTAGAACTATCTCGTTTGAAAAAGGAAACTAAAGAAAAGGTCAAGGATTTTAATATCTGTTTCAACACTTTGTTCAACAGAATTCCAGCTAATTTTAGACCTATTGAGGAGGTGCTCATGGAATTCTACATCACTACTCTCCCTATCCCTACTGTGATGTGGGTCAAAAGGAGTAATGCACAAACCTTACAGGGTGCTATCGATGAAGCAGTAAAAGTCGAGAATGAAATGATCAGGCTCATAGCATGCCATCCTACAACCGGAGAAAACAAAGCCTCTCAAGCATCCAAGAAGAATAATGGGAGTCATAGCAAAGGAGCTGAAATCAAAGAAAAGGATACCATAGATGTGGAAGGTTTGCATCGGATCATTAAGAAGTTGACAAACACAGTCATCGATATGAAAAGGAATTCTGGAGAGAGTACAAATGGGAATGGAGGAGATTATAACAACATAAAATCTTTCAAACCTTTCTATCATAAGAAGGCAGAAGGTGTTCATGGTTAGCTTGCACTGCCTACTCCACCCAATGAAAGGAATTTAAATATGGAAGAGTTGGTTCTTATCGGATCGCTCCTTAAAAACGAAGAACCTATAGTGGAGTTGGAGCCGAAACAAGAAAATGAGGAAGAATAACAAGTAGAAGAGCCCTTGGACGAAGAATCTCAAATCAATGTACTGTGGGATTTCTATACAAATGAGAATGATGACGATGAAGGAGATAGTACGGGAGAAATCCACACACGAAGTAACGGGCCATTTGCAGACATGATGAAGCCTGTAGACCAAACAAATAAAGATGTTCGCCCTTTGAAGGCATCCGCTCCTAAAGTTCCTGTTGAGAAGGGTAGACCTAGTGGTGATTCCAAGAATACTCCAGTTGTGGATTATCCACAAAAAGATAATACATCTCCGACTGCAAAAAAGGCGACTCAAAATGGTAAACTCCCACCTAAGAATGGAAAAACAGGTATGTTTACTCTGCTCTACCCTGTTTATAACATTGACTACAATATTGTGGATGATCTTAAGAAATCTCGAGCTAATATCACATACTTCGATTTGCTAAAATTAACGCAACAAAGAGATCTGCTCTTGAAAGCTATGAATGAACGGAATTGTAAATCTCCCACCATTCTGAGTAGTCAAATGAAAACTTCAGTGTCCAGATCTGTTAGTACCTCTAGTGCATCCCAAAATCCACCAGCCATGGAAGCCACTCTGTCAAAAATAAATTGAATGCCCCAAGATGTTAGTGCAGCCATGATAGGAAGGAAATTAGAATCCATGACTCCACCTTTCCTTATCACATTTGAAATCTTCAACATGAACGTACACAATTGCTTGGTAGATTCTAGTGCCTCATCCATTGTTATGTCTTACGTTGTTGCTAAAATACTTCGTGCGATACCCGAGAAAACTGGAACTTAGATTATGCAATTGGATAGAACGAATGTGAAAGTAATTGGAGAATTGAAAGATGTGTTGATTCAGATGGTTACCAAACCATAGTACACACAAGTCATTGACATAGTGGTAGTTGACATACCCGAAGCTTATGGAATGCTGCTTAGTAGGGATTGGTCAGCGAAACTGAATGGATATTTCTCACCTGATTGGTCCCATCTCTTGTTGCCTCAAAAGGGAAAAGGTGATATGCTGAGAGTTGATCGATAAATATACATGAAGTATGTAGTGACAGAACTAAACGACCCCAATCAACCTGTAATGTTTACGAACTCTATCCTTGGGAATTATAGTTTTGATGTTTGTGCCATTGAAACCTATTTCGGGGAATTCCATGCAGAGATAGTTGAAGAAACTGTGACAAACACATAGTTGGAAGCTCTCCCCTGCAATCTAACTGATGGATTATCCTGTAATATAGTAGATAATAGGACTAATTTCATAGAAAGCAATTCGATTGATGTAAAATTAGATTCTATATTTTGGACACTCTATTTTGATGGCTCTAACTGCCTTGAAGGTGTAGGTGCTGGGAGCATTCTCATTGACCCGCAAGGGAACCAACATCTGATGGCCAGCCGGTTGGATTTCGTGTGCACCAACAACATGGTAGAATATGAAGGCTTGCTACAGGGCCTGAAAAAGGCCATTGATATGAAGGTGAAAATTCTTAAAGTTTTTGGTGACTCATAGATAATTGTGGACCAGGTAAGGAAAAGGATACACTACAATTCGCCACACCTGGTAAGGTACCAACATGAGGTATGGAGCTTAATTGAAAATTTTGATTCTTTTAATATCACATACATACCTCAAGGGAAAAACCAAGATGACAATCTGATGGCTAGTATGGCTGCAAAACTTTTTCTTGGATTTAGATTAAAGAGGAATAAATGTTACATTGAATTGATTTTCAGACCATTCATGCCTGATAACATCTCAAATCGGCAAGTGTTCGAAGATGAGGAGCAAATCCTTGAGTTCTTGCACTGTGAGAATACATTCAAGAATGAAGTCATTGATTAAAAGGAGCATGACAAGCTTATGAATGAGAGGAAAGATGAGGAAAAAGATCAGTCCAATATGATTCCCAAGTCAGTTGTCAGGATGGAGCACTTGTATGACCTGCATGATAAATTCAAGAAGCCAACTAATTGCAAAATGTATAGCTCATCCATGAAGTATGAATCAGTCAACCTTGGAACCAAATAAGACCCAAAAAATGTCAATTTGGGCTTGGGGTGCTCTCAACAAGAGAAGGATGCATTTGTTAAGCTGTTTAAAGAGTACAAGGACATCTTTGCATGGACATATGGCGACTTAAAAACCTTTGATACCAGCGTTATGTAGCATGTAATTCGTTTGGAAAAGGAGGCTAAGCCCTAACAACAAAAGCTTTGCAAGATGCATCCAAGCCTAGAACCGCTAGTGAAGAAAGAATTAAATAAAATGTTGGATACCAAAATCATTTTTCTAGTCAGACACATCCACTGGGTAGCCAATCTCGTGCTAGTAAGAAAGAAAAATGGAGACATCAGGCTGTGTATCGATTTCATAAACCTAAACAAAGCATCACAAAAGGATAACTATCTTGTCCATTCTATGGAACACATTCTTCAATGCGTTTCTGGGTTTGAAATGTTGTCCCAATTAGATGGGTTTTCAAGATATAACCAAGTGTTGGTGTCTAATGGGGATCAGCTTAAGACAACCTTCAACACTAAATGCGGCACTTATGCATATTGTAAAATGCCATTTGGACTTATTAATGTGGGCACCACATTTCAGAGAGCTATGGACATATCTTTCTAAGGGTTGATTAACAGATCAGTAGTGGTTTACATGGATGACATCATTGTGTATTCATATCACAAAAGGGATCATATTTATCACCTGAAACAAATTTTCGAAAGATGCCAAAGATACAGTATATCATTGAATCCCAAGAAGAGCGCCTTCGCAGTTACAGAATGGAAACTATTGGGTCATGTCCTCTCTAAAGAAGGGATTATTATTGATCCTGAAAGAATAGAGACCATCATCAAAATACAATCCCCTGCAAATAAAAGGGCAATGCAATCTTTCTTCGAGAAGATCAATTTTGTTAGGAAATTTGTCTCGGGTTTCGCAAAAATAGTGCATCCCATGCAGCTAATGATGAATAAGGACGTTGTGTATAAGTGGAGTGATGAAGCTAAGAAATCATTTCAGTGAATTAAGGAGACCATCGCAGAAGCTCCTGCATTGGTCAGTCCCAATTTCGATAAGGAATTATTCTTGTACATGTTTGCTTCTGATGTTTCATATGTCGCAATCCTCACTCAAAAAAATGATGATGGCAATGAAGTCCCTATTTCTTATATGATTTCTAATCTTCAGGGAACAGAACTGAACTACCCAGACCTAGAGAAACAAGGCTTTGCGGTTTTTAAAGTCGTAAAACACTTTCGCCCTTATTTATTAAAGGCCAGGACTAAAGTAATCGTTCCCCATCCTTCCGTAAGAGCCCTCTTCGTGCATAAATAAATGGGTGAACAGAGAGGGAATTGGATAACCACACTTCAAGAATTTGACCTCAAGATTAAGTCGACGAAGATAGTTTGAGGTTAAGGATTGTGTAGGCTAGCAACAGAAGCCTTAGCGGATAAAGAAGGGGTGCCCGAAGAACCAAAAGCGCAAAACATGCAAAATGCACTAGTAGAATTCAGGGAGGAGCCCCTATGGATCAATGAGACGATGATATGTGAGCACAAAACGTCGGAAGTCCCTTTGGATCCTGATTCATGGTATTACGACATACGCTTTTATCTCACATGGGGATCATGTCCTGAACACATGGATGCATCACAAAGGAAAGCACTCAGATTGAAATCTAATCAGTATCGCTTGGCCAATGACACATTATACAGAAAAAATTATGATGGAATCTGGCTGAGGTGTTTGGAAAAGGATGATGTCAATCATGTCTTGAAATAAATGCATGACGGCCCAGCAGGTGGTCACTATGGCGGAGAGACCACTGCTCACAAAATATTAAGAGCTGGATATTATTGGCCCACGGTGTTCAGAGACTCGCATGCCTATGCTCAAAAATTCAAGGTATGTCAAACTGCCACAGGACGAGAAAGAAAGCCAATCATTTCCCTCAGGCTCGTTATGATTCATCGCCCATACCAGCAATGGGGTCTAGATGTCATAGGAAAGATCACTCTGAACTCTTCACAACAGCATAAGTATATACTCAGGGTGACTGACTATTTCACTAGATGGATCAAAGCCATCCCGCTTCGGAAGGTAAACAAAGATGAGGTAATATCATTTATTGAGAAATTCATTATCAACAAGTATGGCATCCCTGACACTCTCATATTTGATAATTCTTCTTACTTTTCATCACTAAAATTGACTGAATTTGCTATTGATAAATCAATTCACATAAGGTATGCATCAAACTATTACCCCCAGGGAAATGGAGTTGCAGAGTCCTCAAATAAAAGCCTCATCCGCATAATCCATAAATTTGTCACCGATAACCAGAGGAGCTGGCACAACGCTCTAACAAACACCCTTTGGGCTAATAGGGTCACCCCAAAAGTGGCCTCAGGAAACTCTCCATACTTCCTCATCTATGGACAGGAAGCCATCTTGCCTCCCAACGTTACCTTTCCCTCTTTACAGCTCTCCCAAGCTTTGAGAGGAACCCCTTCAACCTTACTTCAAAACAGGATCAACCACCTAGTAAGGTTGGAGGAATGGAGAGATAAAGCCAAAAATAAATTTAGAAATCATCAAATGATTGCGAAGGGATGGTTTGATTGCCATCTGGCAGGAGATAAAGATTACCAAATAGGAGAGTTATTCCTGAAATGGGACAAGTTGAATGAGCCAAAGGGTAAACACACGAAATTCCAACACTTATGGCTACGCCCATTCCAAGTTGAGGAGAAAATTTGTCAGGGAACTTACACATTGAAAACTTTACAGGGAGAAACTGAAAATCTCCCTGTTAATGGCCAACATCTTAAGAGATACTTCCAGTAGCCAGCACATGGTGGTTACCTCCTCAGTAGGTTAGAATTCATTTTTTTGTTGTTAGCTTAGTTATATTTTCATCCCTTCCGTTCTTGTTGTTTCCACAAAGTTTATTTTCCTTCTGTTTTGAATTTCAGTGCTTTTCAGCCAACTGATTTCGATACTCCAGTCTTGTTTTCACCTTTTATAACTCTCTTCAAATTGCCCTCATTTGCCACCTTCAGCTCTTGCCTCCCTCATTAACCTACTGATGAGTCTGCTGATCCTAAATTCATCGTTACCTTGCAAATCAAACAAACTTTCAATGAGCCTTGAGAACTTGAAAATCAGCTATGGAATTCAAATCGAAGCCACTCATTAGCATCTGTTGGGAACTAGGTAAGATATTTTGATAACCTGGATACCTGGATCATGTAAGGGCATCTTTATAAAACGAAAAAATGTGTAACCATAGTTGGATTGCCATGGCGGAACGTTACATTTTTAAAATCCCACTCAGACCTAGCCTATACTTTCTTGTAAGGTTTGCAGTTATTCTCCATTGGTCCCATCCACCACACTAAGTTTTTCGATACCTATCATCTACAAGTAAACCTCCTTTCATGGGCTAAGCTCACTATCATATACCTTGTGGCAAATCCAATTGTGCTCTAGTCCTTTTGCCTGAAACTAGAAGGACTTATTTAAAAGAAAATGAAATATCAAGTCCTTGTGCCCATATAGAAGGACAAGTTATTTGGGAAGCTGGTTGGAGTACGGACTATTGTTGGGCTTAGAGCATCGGTTGACACAGCAAGCCCAACCTTGCTTAAGCAGTTTAAAAATATGGCATGATCCATGACTTCGCCCCATTCAATAATATGAAAATATAGCACTGAAATTCTTATATAAAGTGCAGATAAACATGTCTACATCAATTTTGATGAGCAATAAAGAGCTAAGGTACACACCTAAACAGGTATTGACAGACCAGTGATGGCCCTGAAAGGATTTTGAAAGTAGAAAACAGGTAAAGGAGGGTCAATAAATCCCATAACACTACCACTGGAGAATGCCTGTCAAAACCTTATCAGTAAGTAGAAGCTATTTGTCTTTATCCCACTTGAAGCAATTAATGTTGAAGTGGAACCCATGCCTGTCCATCTATACAATTTGCATTTCAATTCTATCTTAACATCCTGATGTTCTATTACTCCAAGGTCTATTTGGAAACAGAGATAAGTAGTTCACCCAACAGTTCACCATTTGTTGTGGCCACGACCACCACCCTATTAAACCCTTCCTTGGTAGCAATTTTGAATGGGTCCCCTAGGAGTTGATCTTTCACCTCTCCGAATGATCTTTTTTATCCCAAGGATTTTAACTCTTGGTCGAGTCAAATTTTCAATTCCTAATGGTTAAGCCCCTTTTAATAAATCTCTACCACATGATTCATCTATAACCCTTTCTAGCCCTTCATTCATATCCTTCATCGGGACTTTTTCCAACCCTCAAAACCTCCCATTGCATCCTTATTTCTATATCAATGCTTTGATAATAGAAATACTCTACAACATGCATAACTTTCCCTCTTCGCTTATCACAATCAACACTGATACACAACCTGCCCCATGATACACCAAACCTGATGGCATTATTAACCATAATACATATCTATTTTGGGTTCAGAGCCCATCGCATATCGCAATCGGCGGAGTCCGAGGCTTGTATATGAGGCACACCGCGATCTGTGGGACCCGCCGAGATCATTAACAATAATATACATATTTTTAGGTCCACTTCCCCCAATCATAAGTTGCAATTGGCGGAGCTTGGGGCTTATACACAATGCACACCACGATACACCAGACCCACTGGCCTTATTAAATCATAACACATATCTATTTCGGGTCTAGAGCCCAATCGCAAATCGCAATCGGTAGTCGGCAGAAGTAAAGCGATATGCGATATGCGAAGGGGCGATTGGCGGACCCAACGATAACTATAGTACCAGGTGCATAATGTTTGAAGTCTGGCCTTATGGCCGGCGGCAGGTTTATCCTGTGTTTGCCTCTATATTGCGATAAAAGGTTGTGGTCCGGGTTTCCAAAGGAAAATCCCATAAGGCGGACCTGCTGGAACTATTAACCTTAGCACATATATATATTTTGGGTCTACCCATCCCAATTGCTTATCGCAATCGACAGATTTTAGCATTTAAACATAAGATGCGATACGATTAAGTAGACCCAACGATAATTATACGCCCAGATATATATTATTTGAAGTCCGACCTTATGGGTCGGTCGTGGGTTTTCCCGTGTATTCCTATGTATTTTGATAAAATGTTGTGGTCAGGGTTTTCAAAGGAAAATCCCATAAAATGAATGGTCTGCTTTTGAAGCATGGTTAAAGCAATCCTTGAGTAAAAATGAATATTATGGGCGACACAAATACGTGTCACAGCAGGTTGGATGGTTTGATAATCATAGTTTCTCTGCGTTGCAAGATTAAATAGAAATTATGGTTGAATGCAAGGTTTGTTTGTGAGCATGTTTGTTAGATTTCTCATAATCATAGCTAATATGAATTATTTCTACAGGCGAGTTCGAGTGGACCAGGTAGCAAATAAAGGTGATTTATATCAAGATGATAACTCTGCACCAATGGTGTCGATATTGCAAAGGCATATTCTCCAAAAAGGGAGATGAACTGCCATAGTGCATCATGAAGGCACGCTCCATGTCAAGAGGAAGCACAGCGCTGATACATCAAGATGTTATTACCTCCAAACATACTTTCAATCATGCCAGATGTGGGATGATAAGCGCGGTGTCTTCAGTTTCCTTCAAGAAATGATAGGAAGTAATGTCTACTCAACATAGGTGCGAAGGGATGACACGCAGTCATCCTCTTTTAATCAACATCTATTCACTTCCCCAGGAAATGAAGCACTGCAGCAAATACGCCCTCTACGTGTCAGTCGTTTCACTGATCAACTCTACGTCTGCATATTCTAATGTGTGTGGAAAAGAGCGAGAGGAGGAAAAGTCAAGGAAGGGAAGACCAAGGGTCATTTTCCTTTGGCATAAGTATTACCTCCAGAGATGAGATGAGGACTTTTTTTGGGCAGAACAGTTTTTTGATTTATTGTGAATAAAGACTGTTTGGTCAAGAAAGAGCCTTTTTCAAATTCATTTGCCTCTCCTTTCATGTGTTTAGAATCGGGATGTTGTTTTGTTGGTTTTCAAGCCTCTGTGGAAGTTATTTGTAGCTTCATGTTCTGGATTATCCACAATTTCCAGTTCAGTCTGTCGACATTTCGAACCCCAACGGGGGTCCATCATCAGGACACTTCTGAAGGATAGAAATGAAATGAATGAAAGATGAATGAAAGATAAATATAAATGTGACTTGTTTTATGCATATTGACAACAAACAACTCGTGACTAGTCTTGGATATTCAAATATGGTTTGTTACCATGGTTAATTCATGAGTGATTGCTGATTCGAAACCTTGTTAAACATCAGTTGCAAGTTTTATTTGTATGGAAAGGAATGTGTATTCCTGTATAAGTAATTATATTGCAATTAAGATTTAATACAACCTTGTTCATCTATGAACCAGTAATTGATTCATTAGAACTTGGAATTTATATATGATGTTTAACTTCCTTTTGTTATGCTCCTACAGGATAGATTAGAATAGTTATGACTAGCATAAGTAGTTAGAATTAGTGTAGATAGGATTTGATACATATAGGTTAGTTATTTCATTTGTTGATTTAATTAAAGTCTTCCTCCAAGAAGCAATCTTTCAACACATATAGCAGTTTACAAGATCCTCTAAAACCCGTCAAAACTAGCCATTCCAAATGAAAGTCGATCTAATTGGGGCCTGCAATTGGGTTAGTTCCCCTTGTTGGCATAGTGAAATTTCGCCACGTCAACAAGATCATACCTCTTATTCAATTCTGCAATTAAAAATTCAGAGAATGCTTGGTATCTGGAAATTTGAGTATCTCCTACTTCTAGTTCGAAAGGCTGAGATGAAGATGAAGGAACTATGGCCATTTGTATTGCTAAAGGATCAATATTATTGATATCTTCAGTAATTAAAGGGCCTGTATCTTGTGACGGTTGATCATCAATAAGAAAGGGTGGTAGAATGTTTTGGTCAGAACCTGGTATTTGAAGAATTTGCATTTGAGGAGCTCTTCTGAATTGAGCTTGAGCTTGAGGTCTAATAGTAGTTTGTTGAGGAGCTCTAGGCTGAGTTTCAATTTTTGAAATTCTATTAGAAAGGCTCCTAAGCAAAGATGTAATTTCATCAATTTTCCGATCTTCTAATTTAGGTTTGGAGGAGGATGAATCATCTATCTTAGCTTTCAGTTTTCTTTCTACTTTTTCTGCTTTAGCCTTAAGTTTACCAGAAGCTGACCTATTGGCTTCTACCTCTATAGAATTTATCTGCATGTCTTCTAAGGTATTAGAAACTCTTTCTCTTAGCATGACTGCAAAGTCATCATCAAATGATTTAGATAATCTGACCTTTGCAACTGCTACTGCTGGTTTACAATTAGCACGCATTTTATGATAGAGCTTGTTGAATCTTTTAATGAATTCAGCAACTGGTTCTCCTGGATTTCTCTTTAATTCCTCAAATTTAGTAAGGAAGTAAACAAGATATTTCTTTACCCCCCATTTGTTTTTGAAGATGGTTATGAGTTCATTCCAAGTTCTAATAGAGTCAACTCTGAGCTACCTAAACCAGATCCCAACATTTCCTTCTAGGGACTGTACAAATAATCTCATATAAACATTTTCTTCTTCAATGTTCATATTGTCAGCAAAGTCTAGCAAGGCTGACACATGATCTTCTGCTGAGGATCTTGTTTCTCCGTTAAATCTTGGCATATTCTTTAAGTATCCATCAAGAAAATTTCCCAAGTTGGCAGGGAGAACCAGGGCATCATATCTAGCTTGAACAATGGGTTGAAAAGCCATGACAACAGGGGGAGTATGGGTTGTATGAGTGGATGTTGATGAGGAAGAGAAGGATGATGAAGATGAAGGAGGTGAAGATGAGTCGGCAAGTGTATTAATGTGTGGAGGAGAAGGAGGAGATCTCTTTAAAGGTTTGAAAGGGGTTTTAATAACCAATTTCTGAACTCTTGGTGGGAAGTCTTCCCTATTTTAAAATAGAGGATTCAAGTAGACAAAAAATGTCTCTTCAAAATTAGTAGAGGATGATGGAAAAGAATAAGGAGTTGGATTAACGAAATCTTGAGGTGGAATAGAATATGGAGTTGGAATAATGAAATCTTGAGGTTTGAATTCAGGTAAATGTAAATTCAATTCTTCCTCAGACGAAGGCGATTTGATAGGAATGGATGGGACTTGATATGTTTCAAGTGACTGTATTAAAAATGTTGATGGAAGGTCTACTCCTCTAGAGATAAGATCAGAGACCCTAGGAGGTATTTCAGTCCAATTAGGGTTAGTTGGTATAGATGAGAATGGATCTATAGATGGAATGTCTTCAAGGTGTAAAGCTGAAGAATAAGAAGGTGTTCTACGTCTTCCCCTTGAAGAGGTTCCCCTAATGATTCTTTCTGAGTCTGGAAGAAGGTTAACAATCTCAAAACGAAAACATGTTCTTGTATGCTTATAGGGAGCCAGCTTGGACCAATGGAATCGCCAGGTGAAATATTTTGACCTATGACCTTATCCTTTATTCACCTTAAAGGAAAGGGAAAATCGTTGTCTCGGGGAAAATTTAACCTTCAGTACTTCATTCCCTAGCAACGGTGCCAATTTGATTTTGTCCTTTGAGATAACCTAAGGTCAATTAGCTATGCCAAAGCATCTAAAATATTTTTTTTGATTTTAATGGTTGGATGACCAATGAACTACTTTTTAATGGGTGCTTTAAACTTAGAAAGATCTCTAATAAAACAAAAGGTTGTTCTTTAAATACATATGGTTATTTTTATTTTAAATGTGATGGATAAGAAGAATACATAGAAACATAAATGATTTAATATTCAGATAGAGTATTTCACCATTTACAAGCAGAAATTGAGAAAACTGTGTTTTCCTAATTAACAAAATATAATCAAGTCATTTCAAAAATCTTGTGCAATTTAAATCCAAAGAGGAATTTACAAGAATAGATAGTCCTGTAAATTAATCTCTTAATTAAACTACAACTTCACAGCGGATTCAAAATGAAACTAAAATTCAGTTAGATTTTCAATCGGATGACTGTAAATGAAATAAATTATATGAGGAATACATAATGAAAAACATAAGAAAATAACTCACAGAGAGACAAGCCATATGAAGTAAATCCATAATATTTTATTCAATCAAAAATGCTCCAGCTTAGTACAAATCTATCTGGTAACTAGCTCTAAGGGTGCAACCCTGAATGCTTTGACAGAATGAAGTATTTAAACAAAAATACAAAATATTACAATAAATGCCTGAGTGACGAGGCATGTTATTATTACTTAAAATTTAATAGAAAGAGAAGCAATTCGGTCCAGAAGAATGAATCTAAACATTTAGCCCTGCTTTGATGGAAAATTGTTGCTACGTGGCCACTATTCTGGTGTTGTGCTGGCCAAGTTGATCTGTCCTCTAGTCCTGATATTCACACAGCTTTTCCCACCATTCTTCATTTGGAATGGATATTTTAGTTACTCTACAGTAGATTTCATCTACCTCGGTATACTTGGCAAAAGTTGGTTTTACAGTAAAAATATGTTTTATCTCATTCTGAATAAAACATATGTTACTGATGGCCTCGTAAAATGCCCTGCCTGTCATGGAACCTTTGATATTGGAGTACTTGGTTGTGTCTTTGGAAATGTCCTACGGCTTCTTCAAGTAATCCTTCTTAATCATTAGCTTATCATTGATGACAAACAACAAAGGTAGAACCTGCTTGTTTAAGGCATCAATTCTTGTGAAAAATCTGTTAACTACAATTTCCAGAGTGTGACACTTCTCAGTTATTTGTCCTACCAGGTTCTTTTTAGTTAGGACTTTCTTTACCTCCATGATGGTTTTAGTCCTGTCATCCACTCCTAGATCATCCAATTCATAATTTCTCTTAGAATTGAGAAACCTTATGATGTTGTTGGCTGTAGAAGGAATCTCTCCCAGTTGAGCAATTATATTGGAAATTGTCTGGTTTGCCTTTTCCATTAACTCCTTTTGCTCAAAAGTGATCTGGATACATGTCCAGATTTCATCAATCTCCTTCTGTGATGTTGTTCCAGATAATCTCTTTGACATTGCCAAGAGTGTAACCAATGGAAGATTCAGTGGTTGATTTCTTCCATGCCTCAACTTGATTCGGGGCTCTCTGAAGCTCTGCTGCATGAAAAATGTCACACTTCTTTTGATGATCCTTTAGTAGTTTTACTTGATATTGTAGTTCCTTAATCTCTTCAATCTGCAAGGACATATTTTGAACTGCACTAGCTAACTGGTCTACAGCCTTTCCTGTACTGGTGGTAGCTGATATTACAGTCGAAATAACTATGATGGGAAGTGCTTCTAAAGGAGCAGCCTTTTTAGCAGCCTTCTCCTTTTCCTTTATTAAATTCTCCATCTCTGTCTCCATTTGTTTCAGCTGAGCAATCTGTTCTATGATGAGTTTCATCATGTCTACCTTTTCAGTTTTTTTTCTACAATATCCTTGGCTAGAGGATCTTCAGTAGCTGGGAGTTTCAATTGTTTCCTTAGTGCTACTATATCCAAATTCTTTTTTTTTATCAGCTCTTCTGCAACATTGATGTTTGCAAGATCATAACCAAGTTTAATTACCAAATCTTCCAAGGTTTTAATCTTGGTATCTTTGGCAAGAGCTGAAACTTTCTCCATCTTTAGTTGTGATTGGGCATTGGCTAGTGTCACCTGGAGCTTGGACAAGGTCATAGTTGTGCTAGTTACAGTAGAGAAATTCGTTTCTCCATTATGTTTATGCATCTCCATTTGGTCAATGGGATGTATGTCCTTGATATCAAACTCAAAAGATGCCTTCTTATAATTTGATGCTCCTTTGGGCTGAGGAACTTGTGCCTGAAGGAATGCCATCTACATTTTCCCCTTCTCTAAGTCAAAGGCTAAAAGTAGCCTACTTTAGGCGGCAGAGGTTTGTTTCCAAAATTGGTTGTAAGTTATTATCTTCAAGGCTTCATTCCTGACCTTTATTTCCTTGAAGAAATCCATGATGCTCTTCTCTGGCTCACTTGAAGTAGATGTACCTATGTGCATAATCTGTTGATGCTCTTGTGAGGTCGTGGAAGTGGTAGGAGACTATGTAGACTGATCACCTGCTAATGGAGATACAAAAGGCTCATCCATGGTGATGAGAGTTTGTTGCTCTAACTCTTTGCTAAGACTTAGTCTGGAGCTGAGCTTAGCCTTCTTTCTGTACATGATTTTAAATCCCTCACTAAAGATATCAGTCCCTAAAGGAGGCTCTTCCTCTCCACTCCTCTTGGCTATCTTTTCTGGCATTGTAGGAGTCTGCACTGTTGATAAGGAGACTTGTTGTTCTTCTGCCTCCTATAATGTGTTTTCAACCCACTCTGACTGATTCTTATATTTTTCTACCTCTAGCCTAGGTGTGTTAAAATAAGGAGTAGACTTGGTTTCTACCCTCAATCTGGAAACTATCCCTAATTGATCATAGTACCAAGTAAAACTAGGATTAAACTGCATTTCCATGAGTAGTTTGTTAGCCTCTTGACCTGGTGCCCTGTTGTTGCAAATGAATGGACCAACCTGCGTTTTTATCTTGAACTAAGACTTTTTCTTGGCAGCAACAAAATGGACTTCATCCATGTTGATCATATGCCTGATGTATTCCAAGGAAAAAAATCCTCATTGGGAGGAATTTTGGCAGCTTATATGGTGGCAGCTCACATCCAAAAATCCTTATCTCTGTGTAATTCTCATATAAGTACCAGTCTCTTGTTTGTACCTATTCTGACAACTGCAAGACCTTCTTGATTTCTTCACTAATCCTTGGCTTGATTCTGCTACTTAGGAGGCTTATGGATGGATGGACAAGCATATCTATAAACTATTTGTAAGTATATTCTTTCTACTCTTTCATAACCAAAGTGGTCTAGAAAATGACTAACTGTTGGTTTCCTTTCTCATCCAGCTTTTGCAATGACAAGTTCATGTTGTCCCCCTGAAAATATAGGAACGTGTAGACTAAGACAGAGGCATATTTGAATACCTCCTCTGTAGGAAACTTAACCAGCTATTGATGAATAGACTCTGCAAGGAAATGGCTGAAACTGAACACAATTGAGGGCTTAGCATCATCAGAAAAGATGGATGAAAAAAATCATATAATGGCCTCATCTACCATTTGGTCATAATAGTAGCCAAGGAGATAGGACATGACAGTGATTATCTGCTTGGCTCTCTCAGGGAATAGGGATGAGGGATAAGGAGGATTTTTCTTTGATAATGCAGCTTCTTGTGATAAGAATAATTCAAGAGTTTGGGCTCTCTTAGCAAAGTCTAATTTCTAGTATATTTCAACTAGAACTTCATAGGAAAATGGGGTAGCATTGTTGACTGTGGGGGCTTACATCATTTGATCAATAGCCTGAGGGGTCATGGTGAACAAAATGTGTCCATTGGGATTGACAATGGCCCTTTGGCTTGGAAAATATGAGGCATGGCATTTTCTAATGAAATTAGGAGTGTTGTGGGTACGAGGAAAGATGTAATGAGGTAGGTTCAATTCCCATAGTTGGATATCATCTGATTTGTCAATATATTTCTCTTCAAGCCAGCAGTACATCTCGAAGAGGTCGAGCTCATAGAGTGTTTAGTGGATCTTGTAGTCTCTATCAGCCATAAGGATATGATGAAGATCTACAAAAGGATAGATCATAGGATTAACAATTTCCTTTGGTCCTTTGTCCTGGGAAGGCATGATGGCTAAGGCTGATAGTGAAAACTTGATTGGGAAAGGAGATAATTCACAGACAGATAGAAATTTCTGGGGCCAAGAATAGAAGGAATAATTTGACAATGATCGGGAAAATAGTGTCACTGGTAGTTGATAGTGTTGGGATATGGAGAGAAACCTGTAATCACAGCAATGGTAGTGATAAAACAAGAATTTTGTAATATGTAAACAGACAAGAAGAAG
This sequence comes from Pinus taeda, assembly GCA_000404065.3. Lineage (NCBI taxonomy): Eukaryota > Viridiplantae > Streptophyta > Pinopsida > Pinales > Pinaceae > Pinus > Pinus taeda. The sequence goes on along the minus strand of APFE030974677.1, from coordinate 12,656 downwards.
GTTTATATAGGAGCTTTGGTTTTCTGTTGATGGCGCAGGTCCATTCAGTTAACGGCTAAGCTAATTAAATGCTTAACGGACTGATTATGGAGGGAATGGATATGATTTGATGGAATTAACGGATAGATGAGATGGCAATAGAGGAATGGCAGATGCACAACAGTCAGGTAAGCAGTATTGGGATTGAGGTATTCAGATTTTTGAAGGGGGGAGAGCGGTTTGCAGTTTTTCTCATGGGGGGTCCAAAATGTTGTCGAGCTTCCACGTAGGGGCGGGCATGGTTTGGTATACCACCCAGTTCAGACCCCCCCTGGCGGTGAAGGTCGGATGGCAAAGGGGGGTCGAAATGGCATGAGGGTCGTCAAATGAGAAGCGATAGGTGGAGATGAAGAGGGATATGGCAAAGGATTAACATGATGTGACGAGATGGATTGGTGGGGTCGAGAATCAACATTAATGTAATGTCAGGAAATAATAAAAATAAGGAGGTTATGAACTTTAGTAAAATGATATGAAGGAATGAATTAACGGAGGGGTGATATGGGATTAATACTTAGGTCATGGGTTTTCTAAAACTTAGGATAGTGTTAATATCTGAAGTAAGCATAAAAACCTTAGAGTGACCTTCACTCTTCTTTCAGTTTCTTCTACACAGGAAAACACAATGGATGTTTGATTATCACGCATTTAGACTAGCAGCCTATGCATTTTCAAAAACATAAAATGAAGCTTTCCTTTTCTTTTGCTTCCCTAACATTTTATTTTCCTTTGCCTTCTTTATTTAGAGCAGCTAAATCCTAACATTTTATTGATATGGATGCCTATAAAACATCAAATTTTCCTAACATTTTAACTTTTTATTCTTTTGCATCCATATCCTGTCTTAATATTTTTTTTAAATCATTTAACTAATATGCTAACTTATCAAAACTAGATAATGTTACAATAGGTTACACGTGCTAAGTGATGTGCATCCTTTGAGGAGAGATTTATTTGTTACATGTGTAAAATGATTCCTTTCGTGGGATATTATTATTTGTTACTTTTGCAATCACTTTCCCCTCTCTTAATAAGTTTGATTTGTTTGTTGATATAGGAAGATTCACATATATGAGTTTTGTTATCGACATTTCAGAGTCACTATCCTTGTCCATCATCAAGACATGTGAAAATTATATGAAGAGTGAATGAGAATAAATAGTGGATAGATATGTTTAGGAAACATTTAAATCCGACTAAAGAACATGTGTGTGTGTGTGTGTGTGTGTATTTATATATATATATAATATATTATTATATATATTATATATATAGATGAGTACTTTAATATAAATAATTACATAGAATTATATATATATATATTATAAGAAAATGAGTTATATATAATAATTAATAAAACATAGAAGAGTATAAATTATAATTTTGATGGATATAATTGATTTAAAGAAATAAAATTAAAATGTGAAATGTGGGCACACTAGTTAGTCTTACGCTTGAATAGAATGAACTTGAGTAGAGTTTATTCTCACTCAGAGAGTTCTAAGATTTGTCCAAGTCCCTTGAGAACAGTGTTGTGACTTTTATATTTTATGAATAAGAACATAATGATTGTAGTTCCAAACTTTTGCTTGTTGTGCATTATATTCATGTTATTGATTTATTAGATTATATATATATATATCTATATCTATATAATATATATATATATATATATATATATATATATATATATATAGATAAATTTATTTTCTAATATGTGGTGTTTATACCCTAAATTCTCACTTTGATAATTGTGTTTACATAGATATGAAGTTTTCGTTGGTATTTCTAATGTTTCTATTTAGTTATAGCTTAATTCTAGGAGTGTATATTTTTGTATCACATGGATATAATATTATAGCAATAATTATATAGATTTTAGGGTGCCAATCAAATAATTAGATTTTTTTTCACCTCTAAAGGTTTCACGATTGTTATAAGTATTATTTAATGGTGATGAAGTAGAATAGAATTAAGCCCCCAAAAATATATTTATTTCTTTTAAACGTTGGGGTATTCTAAAATATAACATTTGTCTTTGCACTAAGAGGCGCTCTACATCTGAGTATGGGAGAGATGTTGTCACATAATGTTACATTAAAAGAAATAAGATAATAACAACAACAAAAAAAATTAAAAGATGTTAATAACAAAAAAAATCTTCAATATGGAATGTAAATATTGATAACAAACAAATATTTCAATGTCAGCCATAAATAAAACAATTTGATGTCTACTGTAAATAACATAGATAAAGTAATTGATAGTACAAATTTCTAATTTTATCTGTAAGTGTTGCTTTCTACTTTTTAGTATGAGGGACATGTGTAATTACTTCACCACTCAATGTGAAGATTACACGTGACCTCTAAAATAACATTGATATTACAAACTACTATGAAGGAGATGTGAAATCCATTCAATGTTTAGCTTAGAAATATTAATAACAAAAAAAAATCAATGTCAACCATAAATAAAATATTTATTTTTCCATATTAAGTAACATAATTTTATATCGACTTTATATAGAGAGAGATAAATAAATTGAATGTTATTTTTATTTTTTAACAAGAACTGTGGATATTTTATGTTAAAAGGATTTGAGTAGAAAGCTCAAAAAGTACATGTTGATATTGATAGGAGAGACTTCCTCTAGGATTTCTATTTCTAGATTCATACATTTCCTATTTTCAAGATTCTTCATTTTTCCACATGTAATTCTAGTTATCCTGTTACAATGCTTGTAACGTCACCAGAAGTGGTCGATCGAAAAACAAAAAGTATGTTTCATCCCTAAACCTTTTTGTGAGTTTGATTTCCTTTAGAGGCATTGACTTCTTCGAGATTTTCCTATTGAAGCTGATCCATTTGCCTATTCACCTCTTTTAAGAGATAAAATATAATATTCACCTAAATTTTCAAAACTATGAAAATTTAATTGATCTAAATTCCTATAGAACAAAGGAGGTTCTTTTGATGATTAGTTCTTGTATTGGCATGATCTTCATTTGAAATGTCCATGTGAGTCTTGTTTATCTACATAATCATTGTAACATGGTTGCAACACATAGAGCTCATACAGAGCCTAAAATCCAAGGCCTTCTCAACTAGGAGGTCATCATGATATGAGATAATTTTGAAATTCATTGAGGAGACCATTGAAGACCCTAATCCATCCAAGAGGAGACGCAGCAACATAACCAGAGAATTCAAAAAATCCATGAAATCCACAATTCCAAAATATTCAATGAGAAAAAGCACAATAGAGATGGAAGTACAAGACAGGTCTGCAAGGAAATAATGCCCATGTGATATTAAGGACCGATAGTAACGAGCATACCATAACAAGGGAGCCAACAAGATGATCTTAACGCTAAACATGGTTTTCCAATATGAAGAAAGAAAGAATAAAGGGGCCAGAGAAATACCAATGATAATCTTAGCAAACAACATTATTAAATGAATAATTCTCCTCCCATAAGTTTCTTCCATACTCGCTTGGAGGTACATGCACATGCTTCTTCACCAACTTAGAATTGGAGCTCATCAAACCATAAAGCATGGGGGATGAGAATTCTAGAAACACTCTTGTGCCTTATTAGGGTATGTCTTATGTAGATCCTTCAATATCTTCTGGGAACAAACTGATGTTGAAGGCACATGTACTCTCCATGATGACTGAAAGGTCACATGGAGCTTATTTCCTCCGATATTAAATGTGTTATTTTGTTCATGATGGGAGTTAGGGGAGGGGATCTTTTTTTTATATGACCTTTCCAATCTAAGTCTCCCTTAGGGAGAGATGTTCCATTGTTAGCCATCTCATCTACATTTGAGTTGTTTTCCCTTGATACATGATAGGTTTGAGTTGTGGAAGTGAGGTTCAGAAGTTTAAGAATTTGTTTAATGATTTGATCAATCTTTAGATCCTAGGGAAGAGTTTACTTATGATTCTTGATAAGATGAGGAGGGAATCTCCAATCACTATGATTTCATAGATATTCATTTTCATAGCTTCTCGTATTCCTTGGTATAGAGCATAGGCTTTGGCGACATTATTGATCTCCTTTCCCAATTCCCAAGCAAATTTATATTCCTATTGTTCCTCAGGATGAATGATCACACCCCCTCCCCCCAAGGTAAATTTGGTGGAATAGATACCCCCCACTCATGGCTCCTTAGCCAACTGATTCTAATTTGAATGTTGAAAGATGAATATACTGATCTTAAAATATCCTACATTATGAAGGATGAACATGTTACATAAAGATAATTAGAAACTAGTTATTAAAACAATATATCATATTGAAAATACAATTTAATCATTAATCTATTAAGCACTAAAGGGAATAAAAAATGTGTAAGTTTCAATCCTCTGTGTGCCTACAATTTCTGAGGTCAATAGGGATCTATACTACCTCTCCATGCCTAAACTTTTGAACTTAACATGGATCTAGGCTAGTTTAATCTTTCACTCTTTAAAAATCAATGCTCATACTTTTTTTTAAATGGTGGTTGTCTAAATTCTTTTTATTTTATATGTCCAATGAAAATGTGTTTTCATTTTATTTTATAGCTATTGTTTCCACCAATGAGAAGTCAACATTCCTTACATTTTTTCTAGTGCATTAACAATGTAGATCGATTAACTACAATTATCTCATTCTACATCAAATGCAATACCTCTTGGTGAGAAGAGTTATAGAATGATCATTTCAAATATGTTGTGTTCGTGGCATTTTTGAAATTTATCATTAACAACAACTACATTAGTGTGATTTGATTTTTCTAGAAAATAAATTTATTCATCGTATCAAAGAGTAAAAACAAGTTAATAATTAGTTTGGTTTGGCAGCAATAAAGTTGAAATCATCTTATATTTACACCTAGTCCCAACCTAAAGAAATTGGTATTTCATTTGGATTTGTCTCCATAATAAAGATGTAATAAGTAGATCCTTGTCGAGAATTAACAAATATGTAGCAGCATGTTCCTTTTAGATTACCTTTGAGGATGTTTCACATAATTATAATTAATTGCAAGCACAAACCAACCAATCCAAGAGTGAAAACATACACATGGCATAAGCCAACAAAGGCCACATAGAATTTTAGTTTAATTATTACCAATTAAATTCGCCAATGGAAATTTGTACCCATAGGTGCTTCTATGCACCCATATGCATTATGTCTATAATGCATGTTGGATCAATGATTAAATAAATATAAAATAAAAATAAATAATGATGTTGCCCTCACAATTCATATATATATATATATATATATATATATATATATATATATTATATATATATATTCGAAAGAAAGGTCCATAATATGAAAGCCAAATTTATGGATTGAACATTTCAGAGAAATAGCTGCATGTAATTTCAAGAATTCTTGGTCTTCCTGGTGTGGAGTCTTGGATAACTTTTAATTATTTAGGAATGCCAATATCTCTAAGAAATCCAATGTCATAGGTTTAGCAAGTGGTTATTTTTAAAACAAAGAAAATAATATAGCAATGGGGAGCAAGATGGTTAAATATAGATGGAAAGACAACATTAAACAAATATGTTATATTTGTTTTCCAATTTATCATTGTGTGGAAATGCTTGCTCCAAAATGAGTAATGGAATATGCATCTAGAAAAATAAGGAAATTTCTAAAATGAAGCAAGGTTGATAGAAGAGAAAAAAATAAAAAAATAATAATCATTTGGTGCATTGTTTCTTTATTAGTTCAAGTAAAGAGAAGGAATGACTAGTGATTAAAGAATTGACACTTACTAATATTGCCATGGGTGCAAAAATCCTTTGGAGATTAGACTCTGGAACCCAAGAATGGTGGAAGGCCATAATTTAAAACAAAAATTTCAGTGGATTGTGAAAAATATGCTTGGTCTCCCATTTGTCAACTATCACAAGGTCAACACTATGGAAGTGTTTCAAATCAATATCACCTTTGATTCAATCCAAATTAACATGAGTTCTAGGAACTGACAAATCAATATATTTATGGCCAAATAGTATTATGAAGAACCCAACTCCCCCTCCCCCTTGCTCCATAATATTTAGAAGAATCAAGGCTCTTAAAATCATAATTCTTGGAAAATACTACCAAAAGCTATCAAACATTACAGAGTAGAATGAGGAAGGAAGTTGGAAAGGCTGGAAAAAGATTCCTTCCCTAGGATACAATAATTTATGCTCAAATCTTCCTTGTCCTCCAAAATCAATAATTTGGCAACATATTTGATAGAGAGTCTCTCCCAAAAGTAAATTCTTTTTGTTGGATTAGGATACGAAATTGCTAAAAATTGATAATTTCAAAAGAGATGAATAAGACCCTCCATATGTTCCCTATGTTGTGTAGAAAGTGAAACAATACCTTACTTATTCTTTAATTATTAGTTCTCTAAGCAAGTTTGGGAGCACATACACAAACAAATTAAAGGTTCATGATCCTAAACCCTTGGGTTGAAATTTTTACAAATTAGAAACAAAGATGTGTAGGCACTTTTCAAAGAAACCCAATTTTTAAACAAATTTGGATGGTGATCACAAAAATTGGTTAAGGGAGATATGGTTACCTCGACATAAAGAAAATTTCCATCAATTATTTCTTCTCCTAGCTAGAGTTATTCTTAAGGTGTGATGTCTAATTGTGAAGCAATTCAGAGATTAAAAATTAAAAATTAAAAAGCATGTTGTGAGCATATTTGGATCCAGAAGAAACGTCCTAAATAAATAACATTATTAATTTTCAGCAAGCGGTCTTTCAAATTCAACCAATCCATAATTCATTAAAGGAAAATTATAATATTAGAACAGGAGAGGAAGATTTATTCAAATGGAGACAGCAGAAAAAATGCATTCTGGTGATGTAGATATGGTAGCATCATGGGTGGGTTATCTTTGACCCAAGATGAATTGAGCAAATGTCATTTGCATGGTGGCTAGGACAAGTAACAAATAATTGAGCAAATGTCATTTGCATGGTGGACAAGTAACAAATAATCAAGCCAAAGCACTGACTTTATATATGGGTTTAAAATTAATTCACATTGAAAAATAATAAAATAAAAATAAAAATATTACAATAACAGGCTTTGAGCTCGTAATTAAGGGAGTAAGGAAGCATTCTCTGTATACTCAAAAGTAATCTCACTAAAAATATCTAGAGAACACTGAAAAGGGAAAAAAGATTTAAAAGGGTGGAATACTACTTTAACAACCCTGAATTAGGAAGCAACAGTTTGACCCAAACAGAAGCAAGCTTGTGTTCTAGAACAGGATAGGTTAAGGAACAATCAAGTTTTAGGGTCGCATTTTTTAACGTAAGTGCAATGTCCAACAGACTTAATTTTAAATTTGACGGGCATTTTTTTGAGTGCAGTGTCCAGCAAACCAAAATTTGATGGGCATTCCGCATACCAGTTCAATTAGTTATGAGGGAATTTAGGAATTTCAGTATGCATTGCGCATCTCTCTCCTCGCCATCTGAGGAGTCCTCAGCTCATATGAGGTTGAAGCATGGTGAATTCTTCTTTAGTATCTGCACTCTCATGGCAACCTAAGGCATAAAATTTGGCTACAGGGTAGATGCAGACTTCATTGAATTTTTCTTTGTTGGGTATACGACCAATAGTCCCACATTGACTAGAAGTGGGGAGGATCATGGGTATATAAGGATGGACAAATATCTCCATTGGTATGAGGCCTTTTGGGGTAAGTCCAAAAGCAAATCCATGAGGGCTTAGGCCCAAAGTGGACAATATCATACCATTGTGGAGATATGTGGTGTCCAGAATTCTTACAAGTGGTATCAGAGCCATGCCCCGAAGTTAGCCAAGTGGATGAATCCTCGAAATGTCGAACCAAGGTGGTGGGCCCCAGTAATATCACGATGGGATCCGTGGATGAGCTCGGTTAGACAGGCAGTGTGCTCCGGATTCTTCATGGACGTGTCCTGCTCCCAACACGGTGAAGAGGAGTTGACCTGGGATAGAGCAAGCTCTCGAGGCAGGTGGTGTTCCATGTAAGCCGTGTGCTTCCAACGCATTGGAGCGGAGAATCCTGGTTGGTAGAGAGTGGATGGATGGATAATCATTTGAGGGGAGGCTCAATGGTCCTTTTTTCGAGGGGAGGATTGTTGGGTATACGACCAAAGTCCCACATTGACTAGAAGTGGGGAGGATCATGGGTATATAAGGATGGACAAATATCTCCATTGGTATGAGGCCTTTTGGGGTAAGTCCAAAAGCAAATCCATGAAGGCTTAGGCCCAAAGTGGACAATATCATACCATTGTGGAGATATGTGGTGTCCAGAATCCTTACACATATCACCCCTGAGGCCATCAATGAAATGCTCCACTTTCACACCACAAAACCCCTAACTCCTCTCTCCATCCATGATTTGATAATGAAAGGGGGCAAGTTGTCCAGTGATCAGATTGCTAGGGTTAATCAATTGTTTATTCAGCCTCAATATCAATCTATGACCACTGCCCTTCCCATAGCATATCCATATGTTAATGAGCTGGGCAAAATGATGGTAGATTTGATCAGTTACATCCTGGGTTATGGGACATTTGAGGATGTGGATGAAACCATTATGGCAATGCTGTCTATTTTCTCCCTAGGGATGCCTCCTGCTGTACATTATGATTTTGCCACTTTTATTGCTAATAAGATTCATGAGCAATTAATGAATCTGGAGAGGGAAAATGTGTTTAAATACACCAGGTACATATACCATTTATTCTTGTTCTATCAGCCTGATGCCTTCCCTGTCCCTCTCAAAAAGCTAGATGCCCAGGGAAGCCCAAGGTCGGTTGTGTTTTGGTCTTCAGTTTTCCATCTTCTGCCTTATTCACCTTACACCTACTGTGAATTTATTGATCTGTTCATTCATCCAGCTATGACCTTGTTGTTGGGTGTCCCTCCTCCCAGATTGACAGATGAAATCAGAGAATTCTTCAACTCTCAAAGGCCTACAACATTGGTGATTGGTACTTCTACCAACACCATACAATAATTAGAGTATATGGCTGTGAGCTGAATCCCTATAGGCTGCCAAAATATGTCCCTATGAGACTCTTTTCCCTAGAGTACTTCAGGCAGTTTGGGAATGCAGACTTTGTCCATTTCCAAAGTAAAAGCAAGAAGGTGCAACTAAAGGTTAGAAATCAGCTGGGCCCCTTTTTGTACAATAAGAAGGAGGAAGGATGGAAGGAAGCTGATAGGATCCTAGAGACCCTCAGACTTCAAACCAGTTTCAAATGGGTGCCTTATGACCACAATCACTTCATTTCCCTTAGGAGGATAAAATACAAACTGGGTGGCTATGCTCATGTGAAACTGCCTCATATTGAGCAGTATGCCAATGCCGCAAGTTGGAAAGAAGGCACCTTAGAAGAGCCAGTTGGTAAAGAAGAAATGATACGAAGAGAAGCAAGCAATCTTGAAGAAGAGGCTGACTTGGAACATTGTGGGCAGGTTTCTTCCTCCTGTCAAAGGTAAATTGAAGCAGCTGCCTCATCTTCCACAGCCCAGCAGTAAGCAGCCGAAATTTCCCAACAGGAAACAAATAAAGATAAGGGCAAGCAGGTAGAGCAGGAACAACCACCTCCTAGAACAGAGCAACAAACAGAGCAACAAGTAGAAAAGGAGGTCGAACAACTAGAAGAACAGCAAGAAGAACAACATGAAGAACAGCAAGAAGAACATCAAGAAGAGGGGCAGCCTATGCAGCAAGAACAAATGGCTGAAGCCCCAGCACCTACTGAGCAATAGGCTTAAGAGAACATGCCTTCTAGGCAAGAGAAGACAATGGAGACCTCAGTGCTTCAAACTCCACAAAAGGAGGAAAAAGGAAAGAAGAGGGACAGAGAGCAGGAGACTCCCCTTACCACGTCCACAAATCAAGGGGAGAAAAGACAGAGATTAAATCCCCTCTCTGAGGAAGAAATTCCTATGGGGCAATCGTTGGCAATGGGCCCACCAAGTATGGAGGCATCTGCTAGTTCCTTTCAGCAGGAACAAGAGAGAAGCCTGGAGGAGAGGTCAGCTCCTCAAGTCATCAAAGGAGAGCAGAGGCAGGCATCAAGCAACAGTTTATTGACATCAAGAAGAGAAATGAGCCACTCAAGCTCCAAATCTACAACCAGTTGCTAAAAATGGCCCCTACAAATCAACAGAGGCTTATGTCAGCCTATGACATCTCAGAAGGAAAAATGACCATGAGTCATTCCATGCCCACTATGCTGCAGCCACAGTCAGCTGCAGATTATATAAGAAACAACCTTGAGGTTCTTGCAAAAGACATCCACCCTATGGACCAAATAGAACTTCATAAGCAAACGGGTGAAATGGTCTATGCAACATTGGCAGACAAAGCAATGTTGGCAAAAAGGTTGGAAAACAGCCTAAACAATATAGTTGCCCAACTTGAGTTGGAGAAAGCATCCTCCCTGGCCAAAGACAACAGGATCAAGTCTTTGGAAGATATAATTATAGAGCTTGGGCATGACCCCAAGGATCTAAAGGCCATACAA